>PVJI01029179.1:0-15587 GCA_004026765.1 Micronycteris hirsuta
GAATAAATGCCAAGGGCTTGAATAATTGATTCTCTCTGAAAATTGGCCAGTTTTTCTTGAGAGATTAGTTATAGATTTAAAGAACAACCTGGGTGTTTTATGCAAAATGATCAGTTTTGCATATAAGACCTATGTCTATGTTTTAATTTTATTTATTATTAAAAAACAATTCAGCCCTGGTAAAGTTGGTGAGCAGATATCAGATTTATATATTTATTTGGGAAAAGCTGTTGCAGTACACACCTAGTATTGAATAATATTACAGATATCACTCTATATAAATTTGGGATACAAACAGGATTTTAGCAATCCGGTCTAAGATTAACACATTATGTTTAAAAACCATAATGAATAAATTGCATGATATTTTAGAAAATATTCTTATATATTATATTAATTATATTCTTTACTTAAGTTTTGGGTTACTCTTTAAAAGATAATTTTGAGGAGCAGATTAATAACTAGATTATAATATTAGATTAATTCCTAAATCTTTAACTGTAAATTGAAGTTTAAATATGAAGTTTATATTGTATGAAGTCTTGTATAACATACTTATTAAAATTATAGAGAATTATAGTCAATATAGAGAAAAATTGAGATAATAGTATTATTATTGGCTAGAATCTGGCACCCTGATTGCCAGAGGATGTCTTCTTATTAGTTAAATAGAATAAATTATAAGTTGATAAGATTCCCTTAAAGACAGTAAGTAAGATAATAATTTTCTGGCTGATGAGTGTTGTTACCCAACCCAAAGTAGGGGTCCTAGTGATGATTTGGCGATGTGGTGATTTTGGAGTTTCTTTTTTCTTCAGCCGGGAGACTGGAGACAGGCTGCCAGTGGCTTTTTGGGGCAGCCAGGGGGTTAAGCATCTTGGAGTGGTGGGGGTCTTGTGTATTCTGTGGAAAAAACATAGAGACACCTCCTTCCCACAAATTAAACCTATACCTGGCCTTTTTTAACTGTAAAGCTTAAGTTTAGATTAAAAAATTATAAATCCTGGATTTTTACAGTTTATTTAGAAAACATCCATAAGTTATGGCTTTCACAGCAGGTTTAACAGATTAACCATGAAGTGCTTTAGCTTTCTTTATTTCAAGTATTAAAGAGAAATGAGGCTATTAAACATGAATATTTGCTTAAAAGTGATAATGCACATTTGCCTATAAATATATTTTGGAGAGATATTAATCTTGATGTTTAAAACCTTTACAGTATCTTTATAATGTGGGGCCTCTTTTTATTTTGTGAGGTAGAAAATGTTTTACTGCTATTTTTGATATGGTTGTTTAAGAATTTTTGATGGAAGATTAAAAGCAAACTTTTGACAATTAGTATTTTTGCTGACATTCCAGTGAGGGGGGTTTATGGAAGAGCCAACTGGCCCCCCGTAGTCTTGTGAACTATTTTCAGGAGTTGATAAATTCCTCTGGTGAAGCATTTACTCGTCAAGTGCCTTTAGTGACCTTTATTAGCCAATTTTTTTTATGGGGAGGTAGCCAGTCTCCCCAATAACTGAGTTAAAAATTGGTGTTATGTTTTCTGCAAAAAATGGCTGGTTTTTTGCGGAAGGCTGCACACCTTTATTTTATTTTATTTTTTTTCATTAAATGGTCATGGCTTGGGCACAAGGAGGAATTAGATTGAAAACATACATATTTTTTTTTTGAGCTTACTAATTATTTGGGAAGAATAATTGTAAATGACTTTGGAGTAGACTGTGGGAACAGATTATAAGCAATACAGAATAATATTAGATTTCGTTTTTATTGTTAGGGGTTCAGTGAAAATGCCTTGAAACAAGGATAACTTAATTTTATAGACAATCCTGAGTGGTAGATGAAATGGTCAGGCAAACCTTTTCTTTCTAACTTGGACACCTGCTAAGCTCTTTCTTTCCTAATTTCATTTCAAAACTTGATACATACAATTTGCAGCCTTGCCTTCAATCCTATCTTACACTACCTGGCAAAAATGCCAACCTTTGACTAGCATTCTTTTCTTCACTTCCTCCTACTCTCTTTTCCTCAAACCTATCCTTTTTCTAATTTGGACACCTGTCAAGCTTCCTTTCCTTCAATTCTATCTTATCATTCATAACTTATCTGACCTTTGTTAAAATACATACACAATTCAGTTTGGCTATAAAGTATTATAGATTACAACACTATGATTTTATGACTTTAATATTTGAAGTAATATATATAAGGTTTATTCATATATATTTAATATATGAAGTAACATACATATAATATTACATGTAATAAGTATTATTTATATTCAATATTCAGAGTATTATATGAAAGTATTAATAAAAGTATATGGCTATAATAGCTTATGAATAAATATAAATGGCTATTATGTGATTACATTTTTATAATTATGTAATATTAAAATGGCACACAGCCGCCTATTAATGCAAGTTTCATTTATTTGCTACATGCCTTTTTAATATTTTATTTATAGAAATAGTTTTAATTTTAATAATAAACTCGGAGGTTACTCAGAAACATGATTGTAAACTTTAAATACATACAAAGTTGTATTTAATATCTGTGTATTATTTTAGAAAATATTTAGTATTTTTTAAAAAATCTGAATTAGGATAAAATATGGTTTTAATAATCCAAAAGAATTACAATTTTTAAAACTTTATCTTAGATTATTAAGCACTTAAAAATGAACAGTAACATCTATTTTTCAAATTACCTAAGGATACAATTTTCTTTGGGGTTAAATGTAGAGATTAGGGTGAAATTTGAGAGATGTTCCTGATTATTAGGTGAGGTGGTAACAGGAGAGCTTTTAACTCTGGCCTCCCTCCTGGAGTTGCCAAGGAGATAGATTTGACGCTGGGCCTCTCAGCTCTACTGGCTCACTCGGAGGCGCGTCTTTGTGATGTCATTAGATAATGGCCTCCAATTTTGTAGTTCTAGTCTGGGCCATTTTAATTGTAGGCAGGGGGCCGCCTAACACGTGGTAGGTTAAAGTTTCTTAGTCTTTCTTTGTTAAAAAGAAGTCAGGCCCTTTCTCCCTATTGCTGCGCGCTGCAAACTGCTTCTTGCTAGCAATCTTTCCCTTGTTAAGAGATGGCAAAGAAATTGGCCTGGAGACAGAGGAGTGAAATTTTTAAGCCATGGATTTCCCAAGTTACTGTTTTTTCTTTTCTCGATGGGACTACCCAAGCTGCCCTCCTCTCTGATAACCCACGCCAGCATGATTTCTCCCCGTCCCTGGGAGAAGACAGGAGCCGCGGCTCTGGCCGGCAAGCGGCAGACCAGCTGGGTTGGAAACTCCAAGCCTCCCTCACCAAGCATATGCTGAACGATCCCAACCAAGGACAAAGTCCCCTCTTCACAAGTCCCGCGCGTCCCAACCTCTTAAGCTGTGCGCTCTCTCCGCTTGCCACCTTTTCTCTATTCTCCGTCCTGCTCCGACTGCGGGAGAAGCGAGCCAAGCTGTGCCTCTCTCGGCAGGCAGGGTCCCGGGCAAATCATGGAGTGAGATATTTTTTGCTACTCTCCGCTCGCTGTCTTTTCTCTATTCTTCCCCAACCCCGCCCGCGCACGCGGTCGCGTCTCCCGCCGCTGCGTGGAGAGGACCGGTTTATGAGAGAAAAAAGGCTAGAAGATGCAGTTTTACTAAATCTGCTTAAATGAAAGGACCTCGGTTCTCACTCTCCTCACGCATTCAACAAGGATGCCTGAGAGAGAAGAAAAGCGATCCTTTCCTTATAATTACCTAATAATAATTTATTAATTAAATTTGCGTGGCCAAAAATGTTTCTCGTACTTATTCCTTCCCTTTTCCATCCTGGAACGACTCTGAGGTCGATGGACCCCACTCACTAACCGGGGCCGATGCGCGCGCGTGGTTTCTCTCTCTCCTTAGGGTGGGTAGTTTCCGGTCTGGCTCGTAGCCTCAGATGCCCCTCGTTGGGCTGCCATGTGCCGTGGGGATCTCGTCCCAGCCGAAACCCGTGGGTGACCGTAACCGAATGCGTGTATAAATCTCACACTGAGACATGCGTGGGGAAGGAATCCGGCGGCCACGGGTCTCCTCCACCATCCCCCATCTTGGGGAGAAAGACCTCGTGGGTTGTTTAGCCGGGGGTTTTATTAGAGGCATTAAGCCACATTTACATTGGATTGATTATTCATGGGATTATGCAGAACAGGGGTAGGATTACTCATAGCAAGGCATCAGGATGTTGATTCACGTCTGGTGGCAGACACGACCAGGTTAAAGTAATATTCAGGGATCAGCAAGCCAGAATTTTTTAAGATACACCTTTGCCAAATTCCTATTAGAGAATTCCCATCCCACAGACATGATCCACACTTGCTCACACAGGAATCACATGGAGCTGTGCTCAAAACGTGTAAATTCTCAGGACTGCGTGTTTACACACGTGTGGAAATCACTGCCACACCTCTCCCCTGTTGATAACCCTCCATGTCTTATATAAATCCCTTTAACATTTCATATAGTAAAGGCTGGGTGATGATGAACTCCTTGAACTTGACCTTATCTGAGAAGCACTTGATCTGCCCTTCCATTCTAAATGGTAGCTTTGCTGGATAGAGTATTCTTGGTTGTAGGTCCTTGACTTTCATGACTTGGAATAGTTCTCTCCAGCGCCTTCTTGCCTGCAAGTTCTCTTTTGAGAAATCATCTGACAGTCTTATGGGAATTCCTTTGTAGGTAACTGTCTCCTTTTCTCTTGCTGCTTCTAAGATTCTCTCCCTATTTTTAATCTTGGGTAATATAATTATGACGTGCCTTGGTGTGTTCCTCTTTGGGTCCAACTTCTTTGGGACTCTCTGAGCTTCCTGGAGTTCCTGGAAGTCTATTTCCTTCACCATCTTGGGGAAGTTCTCCTTCATTATTTGTTCAAGTAAATTTTCAATCCCTCAGTCTTCCTCTTCTCCTTTGGGTACCCCTATGACTCAGATGTTGGAACGTTTAGAGATGTCCTGGAGGTTCCTAAGCCTCTCCTCATGTTTTTGAATTCTTTTTTCTTCATTTTTTTCTGGTTGAAATTTTTTTTCTTCTCTCTGGTCCACATCATTGATTTGAGTCCCAGTATCCTTCCCATCCCTATTAGTTCCCTGTATATTTCCCCTTATTTCTCTTAGTGTAGTCTTTATTTTTGCATCTAATTTGTGACCAAATTCAACCAATCCTGTGAGCATCCTGATTATCAGTGTTTTGAACTGTGCATCTGATAGGTTGGCTATCTCTTCGTGGCTTAGTTGTATTTTTTCTGGAGGTTTGATCTCCTCTTTCAGTCGGGCCATTTAGTTCCCTCCCCTCGCACCTGTTAGGTATAGGGGGCGGAGCCTTAGGTGTTCACCAGGACAGGGCAACCCACGTGGCTGTGTTGTGATGCTGTCTGTGGGGGTGGGGCCTTAGAGGGTACAATGGCGCCTGATCCGCTCTCTTCGGGCTCTCAGTCACTTCCCCTACTACCCACCAGCAAATTGGGCCCTTCTGTGCTGATTCCCGGGTGGTTGGACTTGTGTGTTTCTAAGTCTCTGTGGGTCTCTCAAATGAACTCTCCTGTGGGGCTGGGAGTTCCTCCTGCTGGCGCCTCTACCCCCACAGGTGTTTTCAATTGGTGGTTTGAGGCTTTATTTCCCCATGTTGGGACCCTGGGCTGCAAGGTCTACTCCAGTCCTCAACTTTCTCTCCTGGTTTATCTGTGCAAATGCGGGACCGTTCGCTCCACTGGCCTGAGACCCACTGGGTCCCGGTCTGTCAGCCAAGGTCCTTCAGCCGGTTTTAGCGTTGCGCTTCCAGTTTCTGCATTGCTCGCCCACCTTCACAAACCACCGTCTTGCTGCCTGCTTGAGTCTTCCCTACTTACCAGTCTGGATGAACGTGTCTTTAACTCTTTGGTTGCAGGACTTCCATAAAGTTAGATTTTCTGTCATTCTGTTTTTTTTTTTTATTGTTGTTTTCCGACTTTTGGTTGTGCAAGGCGGCACAGCGTGTCTACCTACTTCTCCGTCTTGGCTGGAAGTCCTGGGTTTCTTAATTCAGTGACTTTTGCATCCCTTTCTCTTCATCTACCTGGACCTTGCCTTTCTCCTACCCCTAAAATTCCTCTGAGATTATAAGCCTCTGTGTCCCTTTATTTTGCCCAAATCTCTACACCTTTCAGCCTCCTCCTTTAGCCAATCAGCTTGTACCATATTACCAATTATTGGAATTTTCCTTTTACCAGCTCCTGAAACTGTCTCACTCCCTTGCCTCTTCCGCTGAACAAGTGTCCGATCCCTGTGCCCAGTTCTAGCCTACTAGAGAAAATCTCTCAAGTCATTCAGACTTACGCCACTAAAATTTCATGGTTTCTATTATGATTGAGCTCTTAATACCTTGTGGGGTGATTTCAGGTGGTAGAGAAATAATATTTTTTAAAAAGTTGTATATTTAACACATTGCGTACCACATAGAAATCTCTAAGATGTATGCCAGGGACCACACGTTTTGGGGCAAACTTGAAGATGAAGACTATTTGAATGACCAAAATACAATGTAACTCCAATGCTTTATGGGTTCGTGCAATTATATAGTTTTTTGTAGATTGACCTGCACGGTTTCCACCAGTGAAATCGCTTCATTCAATGTGGACAAGATAGTGTGTTGACATCTAAGGTCCATAACAGATGGCGTGCGAAACACGAGAAAACTCGTGAGTGGTCCTTAACAGATGGTGCGTGAAACACAAGAAAACTCGTGAGCGGTCCTTAAGTTGTTAATATATATTAAAATAGGTACCAAGTGTAGTGAATCCAGGATTTCATGGATAATATAAATTTGTCTTATAAACAAATATACTTTAGGAAAAATATCAATAGATTTAAGCATATATATTATATATATAATAATACAAGTGGTTACATGGATAAGGCTCTGCTCTAAGAGCTTCCAAAATCTCCTCCTCTCTTGGCTTGCCTACCTCACTGACCATGTCTTTTGTCTTCTTCAGTTCTTTTTTCCTCTATCCTCCAAGATGATGATTTCCCCAGTGTTCTGTTCTGGCCTCACCTTTCACTTGGTACTCCCAGCATGGTCTTATGAGCTTACACAGTTTAACCAGCAATCTGTACAGTGATGACCACCAGATTCCTATCTTCAGTCCAGACTTAGGAAATTCAGTTTCATATTGTTCCTCAGCATCTCCGTCTGAATGTCTTAAGCACACCTCAAACTCACACCTGTCCATGTTGTCCTCATATCTTCCCCATCGGCTGTGCTTCTCTCCTGTGGCTTTTTGAGAGATGGCACCACCCAGTCACCCCCACTAAAACCTGGGAATCATCCAAGTCCCATATCTGATTCATTCATTTATCTAATATATGGCTTAGCCTGTTCAGGCTGCTATAATAACATAACACTGAGTGGGTAGCTTATATAAAATGTAAGTTTATTTCTCATGATTTGAAATCTTGGAAGTCCAAATTAAGGTGGTCACCTTCTGGTGAGGGTCCTACCTGGTTCATTGCCAGCACTTTCTGTGTTCTCACATGGTGGAAGGGGTGAGCAGTCCCTATGAAGCCTGTTTTCTAAGGCCCCAATCCCATTCACGAGGGCTCCACCTTCATGACCTAAGTACCTCCCAGAAGCCCCACCTCCTAATATGATGATCTTTGGGTGTTAGGAGTGCACCATATGAATTTGGGAGGACACAAACATTCAAACCATAGCAACATATTTACATCTGCCTTTTTTCTACCAGGCTCTGCACTGACCACTGAGGTACCCTGATGAGCGAAAAATCAGACACCACCTCTTCTCTCATAGAACTTATATTGTAGTGGGGAGAGACAGGCAAGAATCAAATAATCACACAAATGAATGTATACAGGGTGGGGTGAAAGTAGGTTTACAGTTGTGAGTATGCAAAAATAGTTTATTCTTGTACTATTATTAATTATTGTATTATTTTTCATATAAACAAATGTAAACCTACTTTTGCCTTGTCCTGTGTAACTGAGGTAAGAACTCTGAAGGAAAGGAACATTCATTTACGAGAGCTTACAACACAAGCTGACCTGGGTTGGAGGTTTGGAGGAGAGTTTCCCAAGGAAGTAACATTTCATCTGAAAGCTGAAGGATGAGTAGAGGAGTTTATAAGGGAAGTATATATAGGATTAGGAGAGGGAATCCCTATAGCCAGACAAAATAGCATGTGTAGCAGCATTGCAGCAGGAGAGGGAGTCAGGGGAAGAGGGGTGACACTGGTCCTGAGAGGCAGGTGGGGGTCAGATATGAAGGACTTTTTGGCTATACTCAGGGGTTTGGCCATTATTCTAAGAGCTGTAGAAAACCAGTGAAAGTTTTAAGAAAGAGCGTAAAATCAGTTTCATTTTTCCATTGATTCTTTTCTTACATAATTCATTGATACACAGACATTCCTCAACTTGCAGTGGGTTATGTCCCAATAAACTCATTGTGAGTTGAAAATTCTGTAAGTTGAAAATGTAATGAATATATCTAACCTACCAAACAAACATCATAGCTTGCCGTAGCCTACCTTAAACACGTGCAGGGCACTTATATTAGCCTCCAGTTGGGCAAAATCATCTAACAGTGAATGTGCTGTGGAGTGCCTACCTTTGTGATCACGTGACTGACTGGGAAATGTGGGCTCAATGCTGCTGTCCAGCATCACACGAGAGTATCCTACTGCATATCACCAGCCTGGGAAAAGATCCAAATTTGAAATTTGAAATATGGTTTCCACTGAATGTATATTGCTTTACCACTATTGTAAACTTTAAAAATCATATTAATAGCCATCGTAAGTTGGGGGCCATCTGTACTTCAAATATAAGATATGAATAGTCATTCTGTGAAAAATCACCTTCCCACCCCTCCGTCCCATCCACACAATTCCTCCTACAACTCCTCAAGTAAACACCTTTTTTGCTTTTGCATATCTCCCAAAAGTTTGGTTTAAATATGTAAGTAAATTTTAAAAGTATTTTATTTTCCTCCTTAAAACACATTTCAAAATAGCATACTACTACACAACTGTTTTGTTGCTGTTGTTACTGTTTTGCTTAGCAGTATTTCTTAGCCAGCTTACCATGTAAGCCCATAGGGAGCTTCTGCATTCTTTTCCATGGCAGCATGTGTTCCATTGTGTAAGTGATAACATACAATATAATAAAAATAGTAACACTTTATATAGCACTATGATATGCCAGAAGATGTTGTTGCAAGCTCTTTAGACATACTAACTCATCTAATCCCCACCACAGTCCTTGTAGGTAGATATTACTATTATCTTCCTTTTAAATGAGGAAACTGACACTCAAAAACTAAGTGGAAGATCCAGGATTTGAACCACTGGTATGGCTCCAGGTTTATGTTGTTAGGCATAACACAAGGCTACAACACTATACCATAATTTATACTGCCTCCTATTGGTAGAAATTTAGGTTGCTTCAAATCTTCTGGTAATATAAATAACACTGCACTGAACGACCTTGTACTGATGCCATTTTGCATGTGTGCAAGTGTATCTATAGCATAAATCACCCTAAGTGGATTTGCTGAATGTAAGACTGTGAGTGTTTGCAATTTTGATGGGTATTTCTCAATCCATAAAGGTATACCAATTTAAATGCTTGCTGGCAATGTGTAAGAGTTCCTGATCACACACAGCCGTACCAAAAGAGTGTATTCCAAACTTTTTAAAGTTTTGCCTAACTGGTAGATAAAAATAATGGCATACCAATTCAGCTTTGATTTGAATTACTCTTATTTTGAGTGTCACAACTGTCTTATCTAGTTTAATCTGTGTATCGCCACTAGGTGGCAGTAGTCTCCTATCTTCATCCTTCCAAGAGCTGAGGCTATACAATTGACATCATTTTAAAATCTTAATTTAAATTAATATTAATAATAAAATTCATAGTATGTATTGTAATTAAGATGCTATGGGAATTATGGAAAAGGCAACATCTGTGAGGCCCTAGGATTTTTGCCGGGGTGGCTGGGTGGGTTGGGGGAGGGATAGGGTGCTACTAATGGAGAGGGAGCACAGAAGGAAGGAGCATGTTTTAGGGGAGGAGGTGATTTTACTTGGCTTTGAGGTACTTCAGGGCTATCCGGGTTGAGATGTCCAAGGGGCAGTTGGGTGGAATAATCTGGAGCTGTTCACGGGCGTTTAGGATATAGGCTGACTGCAGCATCATTGCTATAAAGGTGGTAGATACAAACATGGAAATAGATGAAGTGGTCTAGGCTAAGTATGTAGGTGGGGAAGAAATAGAACTTAGAAAGAGGTTGAGGAGTGTCTGCCTATAAACCTATAAATAAAAAAAACCTATAAATAATAGAGGAAGAAGAGTGTAAGGAGATTGCAGGGATGGTCAGAGGAATAGGAGTGGTTGGTTGTCCTGGAAGCTAAGGCAACAGAAATGTTCATCAAGGTAGTAGTGCTCAAGAGTGCCTCACTGTTTCAGAGAGTTCCAGGAAGGTAAGGCTGTTGGAGAAGTGGGGTTGGGAAGTAAGAGGGAATTAAAGTTGTCACAGAAGGAGGAGTTAAGGGAGTTGTAGAGCCAATGGAGGGATTTTTCTCCCCCCCTTTCCTCTCTCGGTGTTGCCCTCACTCTCTTTCCAATACTCCCCTCTCCTCTCTTCCCCAGGCTGGGCATGTTAAGTTGCTAAGATGAAGACCAGTAGATAGACAGAAACTTCAAGGTACTAGGGAGAAAAGAGAGTGGATAAAGTACAGGATAATTACAGCTGCTGAGAATGAAAGCAGTTTATGGAAGATTGAGAAGGGTAATGACAGTAGGAGCAAGTGTTGTGGGAAAGGGGAGGAGATAATTGTAGACTGCTTTGGTACTGTCCAATAGAATTCTCTGTGATACTGGCGATATTGTTTATCTGCTCTGTTCACTATGGTAGCCACTAGCTACATGTGGCTCCTGAGGAGATGAAATGTGGCTTAGTGCGTAAGGAACTAGGACTGAGGGATTTCTAATTTGATTTAAGTTTATTGAAATTGAATTGAAATGGAAATAGCCACCTACTTTTAGTAGGTACTACAGTTGACCCTTGAACAACACAGGTTTGAACTGCACAGATCCATTTACAAGTGGACTTTTTTCAATAACTATATAGTCGGCCCTCTAAATACGTGGGTTTCACATTCACGGAATCAACTAATCACAGATCAAACAATGTATTTTCAGTCCACAACATTGCTCTATGCCATTTTATATAAGGGACTTGCATGTCCACAAATTTTGGTATCTGTGCTGATCCTGGAACCAATCCGCCATGGATGCCAAGGGATGGCTGGAAGCCTAAATTTACAGTCAGATTTTCTACTTCCTGAGGGTCAGTGTTCCTACCCCTTGTTGTTCAAGTGTCAACAGTATATTGGACAGTGTAGTCCTAGAACTTTGGTGGGTAGCACTGAGGGAATCCACCTGAAACAAATTTCTGTATTTTCCCCACACTGCTCTGTACAGTCACTCCATTTTCTCCAGGAGGGCTCAGCAGCCTGAGCAAAGGAGCAAAACATCTGGCTTGAGATGTCCATTTGAGCTTGGGACTTTGTAAATAGGGTCAGTGATGTGGGAGATATAGAATGTGAGGGATATTCAAAGTTTGGGACAGAGTTTGGTAATCCTGCCACTCACTTTCCTCCTTTAGGGTTTCCAACCCAGGGCAGGTCACCCAGGACAGTCAAGAACTGGAAACAGAATGCCATTTCGTTCTGAGATGAGCAGGCACCCAGTACCTCCAATACAGGCAGGGCTCCTCTGGCAGACTGAGTTAGAGCTTGCAGCTGTGGTATGGACACCTAAATGAACTTCCTGCTCCAAATGCACCCAGAGTATCTAAGATGGCCAGATCTGTAGAGTGGTCCTGAGCTTATTTCCCACCCACTCAAAGGTACTGAGAAGTTAGAGTAGAGAGGAAGGTGAATGGGTCTAGCTCCCCAGACACAAATTTTTCCGAGATGTGTATGATGTGGTTTCAAATCCTGGTTCTGTCACTTAGCTGTGTGACCTTGGACAAGTTCCTTAATTTCTCTGTTGTTTAATTTCCTCATCTGTAAGATAAGGATAATAGTACTTCCTCAAAGGGTTGTAATGAGCATTAAATGTATTCCTGTATTTGTGTATGTAGAGTGCTTAAAATAATGCCTGTCACTTAGCTCACACAATATAAATTTACCCTTGTTAGTGTGGTGTCTGCTTGCTAATGTACCATGACTCTGCCTATTAATGTAATAAAATGTGGTCTGAGCAGTTTCTTATGTTCTCACCTTTAGCCAGCCACCCCTTGGGGATAAACTAGTGAGGGGGGAGGTGGAAATGTGGGGCAGGAGGGATGAACAGTGCCCTTTGCCCATGAGGGATTTGAGGGTGCTAGTGTGAGAGTTCAAGTAATTGGTCATAGGATCCCAGGTGGTGCAGATAGAAGTGAGGCTAGGAGAGAGCTGCAGACCAAGGAGGAAATCTATGGGGGTGGCAATGGGCTTCAAGGTGTCAGAGGTCACAAAGGCATCTCTGGGCATGTCCATGGTAGGAATGAGGATATAGGACGCCTGACCACCGCCAGATAATCCTAACTATGGCAGGGTGATTGTGAGTGCTGACTGAGACTGGTTGTAGGTGGGGAGGTGGGGTAGAGGTTGCAAATCTGTAGAGATGAGGAGGTTCAAGAGGCTTTGAGGTGAGGGTGGTGGAAGTGGTGCCTATGTGGATGTTGAACTCACCCAGAATGCTGACAGAAAAAGGCCTGATGTACACTGATCTGGGATGAATCTGATAGTGACTGGGAGGACAGTGGGTGGCAGTGATGAGGAAGAGAATCTGAAACTTGAAAGGATAAAAGAGAAGAGCAAACATCTAAAAGCAATAACGGAGGGCTAGAGGAATCTTCAGTTCCCCTTCCCCCCAAAAAATCTTTCAGTGAAAATAGTAGGATGAGAAAGAGGAACATCTGCTCAGAGCAGCCAGAGGGAGAAACAGTGTCCTTGGGGCAGAGCTGGGTTTCCTTAGGGGGAGGAGGTGAACAGGCCATGCTGTGCAGACTTGGAAGGTATAGAAGGATTTGCTGATGGTGCCACAGGGTTTGGAGGCAAGTTAGCCATGTGCTGGGTATAGGAGAGTGCCTGCACAGTTTCAGTTCCTGTAGGGCTGGTGACACAATCCCATCCCTGACTACCCAAACTCCCTTTTCATCCCTGTGGGGATTTTTCGTGGGTGATGGTGGTTTGCAGGTCTTTTTATTTAGGCAGGGGTTCTTAACCTAGAGTCCACAAATAGGAATTAAGGGTCTGTCAACTTAGATGGGGAAACAAAATCACATCTCTTTTCACTAACCTCTAGCAGAACTGTAGCCCATGAATGTTGGTAATGAGCACACCTGTGTCTTTGTTGTCAGTAGCAATCACAGATGGCTTCCTATCACATTACAGAGGTTGCAGACAGATCAGAATACTGTTTAGCTCACCACTGCTTTGAAAGTATGGTAGTAATTAGACTTGCAGCTAGATCTTATTATTAAACACATTAATAAAGAAACACAGAAGGACTATATTTCAAATCTGTTTAAGTACTTTGATAACCTTTAATATCATTGACTTATTTTATAACCCTGTCCCTTTTATTTTATGCATTTAACACATTGCTTTCAGAAGCGATTTGTCCATGTCATGTCTCCATGCTGCCACAGGAGGTCCCAGTCTGGAGGGGAGGAGGGTTAAGGAGCCCCGCCTCCAGGCTGCCTGGGAAGCCCTTTCAGTTTCACTAGAGGGAGCTCCTGTTTCAGAATCAGGCATGCATGTGTTTTTGATTTTGCTTATCCTATGTCTTCCTGTACAAAAGAAGTTTAAATTTTTAAAAATATTTTTAATTTATTTTTTAATTGTTCAAGTACACTTTTCTGCCTTTTCCCCCCACCCCAGTCCAACCCCCAAGCCCTCCCCACCTCCCTCCTGCCTCTCTTCCCCCTTTATTTTCCATGTGTCCTCTATAATTGAAAATATCTTTAAGTTCAGTTATAGTAAGAGAAAAGCACATTACAACTACAGTGAGAATTATGACATTTGTAATACACTGACGTAAGGGGTTAGCAATAGAAAACCACTGGGTGTGGGGTACATGGGAACTCTGTACTGCCTTCACATCTTAAAACTATCCTAAAATAAAATGTTTATTTAAAAATAACAACAACAACAAAAAAGCAAAAACGATAAGGGAGCAGTGGCTTCTAAGGCTTGACACAGGGTAAAAAGGTTGCTTTGAAGTACAGGCAAATCACATGGTCTTTAGCGACATTTCTAGAAACTGGGGTGTAAGAACCCCAGTGTTACTTGATTCCTTTTCTCTCTTGAGTGGGCTTTAAGCTTGTCTCATGGAGGATGAGGGATGAAATACCATCCCTGTGCTAGCTTCTCAAACAGTTAAAGCCAAAGCACTTTGGCCAATGAAAATTGGCCCCAAGGTCCTATTAACCCTAGTTTCATGTTTTCTTGCCTATTCTCCTCCCCCCACCACCACCTTCCCAATTAGTTCAATGCCTCTCTTGCCTAGCTAGTGTCAGGATGCTGGGAAAGTTTTCTTCTTTCACTGGCTTTGTACTTTTTTTATTGATCTGAGAGACACTGATTTGTTGTTCCACTTCTTTATGCATTCACTGGTTGCTTCTTGTATGTACCCTGACCAGGGATCAAACCTGCAGCCTTGGCCTATGGAGATGATGCTCTAACCAACTGAGCTACCTGGCCTGGGCTGGCTTTTCACTTTTTACTTTGCTGATCTGGTGAGGGGCCGGGGAAAGGATAAGGGACTCACGTAGATTCTGAAGGCTCTTGAGGGCAGGAGGGTAAGAGGAGAGCTGGGGAATTTGAAAAATTGACCAAGGCCTGAGCCTTCTGCAAGATGGTAGGTAAGTGACTTTCTGAAGACCTCCCTGCTGAGGAGGAGGTAACTGGGGCTCAGGAGCACTATATAGGAGCAGAGGAGTATTTCCCACCTTAATTTTATCAGCTTCCAGGAGGCACTCCTCCTTACATCTGGCCAGATTGTGGCTCCTTTACTCGTAGCTGTTCCCAGGCCTCTTGGTACCTCTACCAACTCCAAGATTTCTCCCTAAGTCACTGTTTCTCTTGTGAGGTCAGAAGACCAAGCATGTGCTTATTACTAAAATGAAAATCCCAGGGCCCACTCACATTCCTTGGATTCAAGTCTCTGGGGCAGGGCCCAGGAATCGGCATTTTCCACACATTCACTAGGACAGGGATTCTTTTTTTTTAAACTATATTTTATTGATTATGCTGTTACAGTTGTCCCACTCTTCCCCCCCTTCTTGCCCCCCCACCCTCTTATCCCCCCTTTCCCCACCCTTTAGTTTTGTCCATAGGTCATACACATAAGTCCTTCTGCTTCTGCACTTCCTATACTATTCTAACCTCCCCCTGTCTGTTGTCTACCTACCATTTATGCTACTTATTCTGTGCCCCATTCCCACCCTCTCCCCCTACCATTCCCCTGTTGATATTCCTCCATACCTTATATAACTCCCTTTAACATTTCATACA
>PVJI01029180.1:0-15585 GCA_004026765.1 Micronycteris hirsuta
TTAACTACAGTGCCACAACACACTTGTACAAAATTTTATAGTTTCTAAAGTGTTTTAGCATCCACTTCTAATTGGATCATCATACAACAGCCCTGTGAGATAGATGCTAAGAAGTTTAAAAAGAGGGTTGCTCAACTGCACATTAGGAAGGTTGCATAGGACACCCAGCATCCAACACAAGTTTTATCTCCAAACACTTAATTATCTTGTTCTTTTTTTTAAATCCCCCCAAATCATGCACTTACAGCAGTAAATATCATTTCATTTGTGTGGATGGTATTATCTAATATCATTCGGTATTCCCATTTGTGTTACAATATTGTTAAGGTCTTTTGTGAATAAAATGAGCTAGAAGCAGGGGTGGGAGGGGACTCTTATGTTTCCCCTATTTGCATGCAATGTTCATATTCACTCTTTCTAATTTGTATTCACCATAGCTGGGGAGGACACATAAAGATCTAAAATTTAAGTAGTAGATGAAGAAGTACTTATATTTCATAAATTTTATTTTTGTTTGATAGAAATAGAGATGTTATATTATTAAATACAACAGAACCCTATGAACATGCAAAAATAGCAGTTCATGAATACACTGGTTTTCAAGAACCTATTTACCTCTGAACTACGGGACTCATACAATTGTGATCATCCTTATTTAACAAAAGAAAAACTGATTTCATAGCAAATACAACCTATCCTAAGTGGCAACTGTCTCCTCTTTTCTAATAAGACTTTTCCTTCTTGCCGATAAGTAACCACAATGTGACCTAGTCAACCCCAGCAATACTTCCTTTTTGAAGAAAGTGCAAGAGCCACTCGTTCACGAATCTGTTTGGTCTTTACTCCATAGATAATTGGGTTCATCATGGGGGGAACAAGAACATAGAGATTGGCCAGCAGGATGTGCACATGCTTGGGGATTTTTCGGCCAAAGCGCTGAGCGATGACAGTGAAAATCCCTGGAATGTAGAACATGAGGATGACACAGACATGGGAACCACAGGTGCTGAGCGCTTTCATCCGAGCATCATGGGATGGCAGCTTGAAGACTGCCCGCAGAATGAGCCCATAGGAGTTGACTATTGCCACCATATCTAGCATAACACTGAGTAATGGCACAGAGATTCCATACCAAATATTGATGGTGATGTCAGCACAAGCCAGCTTTGCCAGCCCCATGTGTTCACAGAATGTGTGGGCAATGATGTTAGTCCGGCAGAAAGGTAGGCGTTTCACAAGGAAGACAATGGGGAAAACAGTTGCAAAACTCCTGATCACTACAGCACCCCCAATTTTTCCAATGACATTTTTGTTAAGAATGGTGGTATACTTCAGTGGGTAGCAGATGGCCACGTAGCGGTCAAAAGCCATGGCCAAAAGAATGCCTGACTCCACTACAAAGGCAAAATGCATAAAGAAGAGCTGGGTTACACAGCCACCAAAGGAGATGTCCGTGTCATCAAACCAGAAGATGCTCAGGGCTTTGGGTATGGTGGATGTGGATAGAATCAGATCCCAAAAAGCCAGAAAGGAGAGGAAGAAGTACATGGGCTCATGAAGACTGCGCTCCACTGCCACCACACAGATCAGGATAGCATTTCCCGCCACGGCCACCAGGTACATCAGGCAGAAGGGGATGGAGATCAACATGTGCAGCTCTCTCAGGCCAGGGATGCCAATGAGGACAAACATGTCATAATTGATGGTGGAATAGTTGGGAGCTGACATGCCTGAATTATGCTATGAAATTAAATTTTCATCACTTACCTGTAAGGAGAAAGAGAGAGAGTGAGTCTGTCACAGTCAACTGGGATATATACATTTACTAACTCTCGGTACGCTCACATCTGCTGTAGAAGATCTCAGTTAATGAATTCCCACCTACTCAGAGGTTTTAATTATGGTCCTAAATGTGTGCAGTAATCTGTTCTGCAAAGAAAGATTCCAAAGTGAGATCAAATAACTTTTATAAGATGCTCCCAGGGAAAATCCTGCAGCAGGCACTATTTTCTTACACAATTGATATAAACTTAACATAATGCTCCACAAATTTTTAAAATCTGTAATAATTAATTTTATTCTTTGACTAAGCATTTTAAGACTTTTTATAAAGAATGTGAAAATAAAACCTCAGGGTGGAGGGGAGAAAATGCAGACAACTGTAATTGAACAACAATAAAGTAATAAAAAAAATTAAAAAAATAAGAACTCAAAGTTTTTTCTTATTGAACTAAACAACAGCTTTGTTATCCAGCACATACATTTATCTAATCAATTATTTTTTATTTGTTGTTCCTTTATCTTTTCTTTTTTCCTTTTTTGTTGGTATTCTTTTATCTTTTGGCATTTAATATATTCAAATAACTGATGCATTGAGTTTGCTAAACTTAAATAACTATATAGGTCACAAATAGAAATGTTTCAGAGATGTCTTTTTGAATGAAAAGTCAACAATAGTAGTTTAAATAATAATAAATAATACTATCTCCCAACATCTTACCATTTATAAGGTATTTTCATCCAAATCTCATGAGAACCTCTCTGCAACCTGCTACCGATATTTCATGTCTGTGGAATTGGAGGCACAATGCCAGATGTGGGTCTTGCTCCATTCTAGTAATCTTCCCATCCTATTTTTCATGATTGCCTAATCAACTATTGATCTATTGATTACCTAAGCATCTACTGATCGCCTACCATGTGAACAGAGACATCAACATGTGCACAAAGAGGAAAAGGATTTCAAAGCTTGTAAAATAAAAATCCTGCATCTAGAGTTGTAATCTATATGAATAAATGTGCCAGTACAGATGTTCTCTGTTTGTCTGTTTACTAAATGTGTATCCATTGAGTACAAATGTTTCAGAAGCTTCAATAGTGGAAGGTTTTATTGAATTATAAAGTACTATCACTACAGTTAGGGATGATACTACTTGAGAATGAGTGGAGCTACAGGTATAGCATTTGACGAGTACTTTTTCTGAAATTCAGCATGAGATTCTGTACTGAAGTTTACCCAGATCATTTGAAAAATATTACATTTCTATCCCAGATTTTTCTTTAGTAATACATCCCAACTTTATTCTTTAAAGCAGCTTGATCAGAGCTAAGTAACTTGATCAAGTCAAAAGTATAAATCATGGATAAAAGTGGATACTGCTACCAACCATCTCTTATTTAAACTCTTCTTAAAATAGATTTTATATTTCTTTATTTGTTGCTTTTTAATTTCTTAAAGTTATGTTTGTGTGTGTGTGTGTGTGTGTGTGTGTGCCAGGACTGAATTTGAATAAAATTAGTAATCGAGGAAATTTTGTTCTTCATGGACTATAGCACAGCCGATCTCTTCACACTTCCCCTCCCAGAGACTTTTGTGAAACCCTCACACCTCATTCTAAATGGGTTTCATCACTGAATAAGGAAACTACAGTGGAATAGGTTATATACTTCAAAGACGATAGAAATAAAATTTTCAACCTTTTAAATAGCTTAAAAAATAATAATCCTCATTAAAAAAGAAATTAATCTCCCCATCAACAAACAATACACTCTTTTTATTCTGTACCAGGAAAGATTGACCTACACAAATGAATGCTATTTAAAATTTATCATTTAGCCCTGGCTGGTGTAGCTCAGTGGATTGAGCGCGGGCTAGGAACCAGAGGGTCCCGGTTCAATTCCCAGTTAGGGCACATGCCTGGGTTGTGGGCCAGGTCCCCAGTGAGGGCCATGTGAGAGGCAATCATACATTGCTGTTTCTCTCCCTCTCTTTCTCCCTTCCTTCCCCTCTCTCTAAAAAAAAAAAAATCTTTAAAATTTTTCATTTATTATTTTTTAAAAAAGAGGTTACAAAAATGTTTATGCTTGGTGTCATTGTCGAACAATAGCAATGATGAATAAACATTTTCATAGATAAAGTGTCTGGTAGATAAAACATAGAAATATAGCTATTATATTTAGGTAGTGAATTAATGAATAATTTTATTTTATCTGATAATTTAATTTTTCTATCATATGAAAAATTATTGTATTATTGTCAAACATATGACAATAATTTGATGAAGTGTGTTTTGTTATTAAATTGAGTACTAAAAATTTGGACTTTCATTAGAAGTTATTTAATTCATATATTCAAACCTCAAAAAAATGTACCCAATATTTCCTCTAATTCACAGTAATCTAATTTTCTGTTGGATTAACTCCAGACTTTGAAGCATCTGGAATTGTCCTTAGAGAACTCTGGCATTGACTGTTAGCATGACAAAGGGAGTTACATTTACCAACGAGTAGAGGTGTGTATGGAACAATATATACGTGTCCTTTATATTAAGATATCTTCTTAATGTTACCTAATGTTAAAAACTAGGGCAATTTCTCCACTTACAAACATTAACTTGCTGGAAAAAAGTAATGTCTCTGATATGGTGTCTCAAGCTTTTAAAATAGAAAATGTTGTATGTGTGAATCCAAACTTCATGGGTAACTAGGAAGTCAAAGTCAGGATTTAGCCAATCATAGAGATGAGATTTGAGAAGTACCCATAGCATCTCTAACTTCCCTAACCTATCAAGAATTCCCTCTCCCCAGAACACCCACCCAGGCATATTTTAGGTCTGGAGTTCTATCTGGAGTTAAAAGGTTAGAGGGTCTCTTGAAATAGACCCTGTTTAAAGCCTGTTTCATTCAGGGGTGCCAGGCTGCTGGCAATCTCCTCATATGTGTTTCAGTGAGTAGAAAACTAGAATGAGATCATCACAGCTGCAAAATATCGCCAAGGAAGGCTCAGAAAGCAAGGCAGAGGAGTGGAAATTATTCCTGGGGAAGAACACAAGAAAGCTGAGCCCAGAGGTAGAGAAAAATTACTGCCAGGGAATCGGGTAAAATGCAGGTCCAGAGAATGAGAAGCATGAAGAAGGGTATTCAAAACAGTACACTTTACCTCCTGACTTCTTTTACCTCCTGAGGTCAGTCCTCAGACACAGGAATGCCCCTTTGCAGCCTATGTGGTTTCACTAACTGCTCTCTGTCTGGTGTCTAAGTTCCCTGGAAATGTTGCACTTGCTGTGTGTGCACCGTCAGTCACTCACCTGGAATCATTCCCTCAGTCACAGAAGGCAAACTCCCCACTGCACAGAATGAGCCCAGGAACACTTATTGTTCCTGGAAAGTCCCAGAGGAGTGACCTCTGGGACTTGGTGCCTGGTCCTGCCTCCAGCTAAGCTGCAGACAGGGACACATGAGTCAAAAAAATACTTAATTCCTTTTCTGCTGCATGGCCAATGACACCCTGATTGTTTCTGTACTGAGTAGTAAGCTCCACAGAGGTGTTTAGAGCACAAAATTTAAAGCCTCACTTAAGATCCAGAGAGTTAATGCCCCCTTAAATTTGCATCCTAGGCATCTCATTAGCCTTGCTTTATTCCCAGATCTGGAGGGAGCATTATTCAATTCAGCACCCACAGCTCCACATGTCTACCTGGACTACCGTGAAAGTTCTCCAACTATTTTTGCTGTTTCTGAAGGTTTGCTCCGAGTGCATCTCACTTCATTCCAGTAGTAAGTCCACATGACAGCCAGAATAATCTTTGCAATATGTCAATTTCATGCTGTCTCAGTCCCAAAAGAAACTTTCTGTCAGTCCCCTTCATCCCTTAAACTTTAGAATAAGAACCGATTTCCAAAGCACAAGGAACAGGTTCCTGCTCACCTCCCCAAACCCTTCTAATCTCCCTCTTCTCTCTTCTCAGCCTCATCCACTTCCAGGGAGTGCCCACATCAAGGTGCACACCGTTCCTCAGTGCTCACTGTGTCCTCATTTGCTTCTTCTCATTTGAAATAATGTTCTCTCTACCTAGCATGTTTGTATTGCTATAGTTTGTCTTGAAAACTCCTATTTTTCTATGTTAAGAGAAATAAGCCAGTGAGTGAAAGACAAATGCCATATGATCTCACTTACATGTGGAATCTAATGAAAAAAATAAACCAATAGACAAAAAAATAAACCAAATAAACAAAATAGAAGCAGAGGCATGGATACATGGAACAGGCTAGACAGCTGGATAGACTGACAGCTGTCAGACAGGAGGTAGAAGAGGGTGACTGGATGAAAGAAAGTGAGGGGAGTAGCCAAAGAACATATATGCGTGACCCATAGACACAAACAACAGTGTGGCAGTGGCCAGAGGGAAGGGCGGGGGAGGGGGTGGGTGGAGGTGGGCAAAGGGGGAGAAAATGGGGACACCTGTAATAGTATCAACAATAAAATTAAAGTTAAAAACAAAGCACAGCTCCAATATAAAATTCTTAACCGTCCTGCTCTTTCTCCTAACAGCTCTCTGTGGTTTTTTCCCTACTTTCTTGTCACTCTCTACTGAAATTGCCTACTTCCAAGTGTGTTTTTCCCACTAATCAGTGATCTCCTGGAGGACAGTAAAAAATCGCCTTACCATATCGGTGTCCACAGCATGTTACACAATAATTAGAGTAAGAGAAAATTTAAAATAACTGACTGTTACGTAATTTTCCTAGCAACATACAAAGTGCCTTACATACATCACAATCAATCCTCCAACCTTATGATATAGGTCAGGTCTCCATGTACACACGCGTAGATGAGGACTGGTGGAGTTGGTAAATTGCAGCCAGTGTTTTGCCTCAAGCACTATGCCCTTAATCACCTCTTCTATGTTGGCCTGCAGATTGCCTCAACATATGGTGGTAGGATGAAGGCATAAACAAATGGATGACAGGACTGGCTGGTGTAGCTCAGTGGATTGAGTGTGGGCTGCAAACCAAAGGGTCGCCGGTTCAATTCCCAGTCAGAGCACATGCCTGGGTGTCCCCAGTGGGGGCCACGTGAGAGGCAACCACACATTGATGTTTCTCTCCCTCTCTTTCTCCCTCTGTTCCCTTCTGTCTCAAAATAAATAAATAAATAAATAAACTCTTAAAAAAGAGAAACACCTTACTAGGTTTAAAAAAAAAAGAAATGGATGACAAACAGGGGCAGGGAACATGCTTTTAACTCAATATAATCTTTCACGATAGTTCCTTAAACAGACAATTTGCATACTAAAAAAACGAAACCTTTTATTGCCCATAACTTTTCATACATTTATTTATTTATTTATTTATTTATTTATTTTCTTTTTAAGATTTTTATTTATTTATTTTCAGAGAGAGGAGAAGGGAGGGAGAAAGAACAATGTATGGTTGCCTCTCACATGGCCCTCACTGGGGACCTGGTCTGCAACCCAGGCATGTGCCCCGACTGGGAATCGAATCGGGACCCTCTGGTTCCCAGCCCGCGCTCAATCCACTGAGCTACACCAGCCGGGCTCATATATTTATTTTTTTAAATATATGGACCACAAATGAAAAACAAAATACCTACTTCTAAGGAGTTTATATTCATATCTTCTTTCATTTTCCCTAAGGGCCTTTGCACATACTTTCGTCTGTGCCTGGAATGTTCTCCTCTCTCCTGTAGCCTACTTGAGATAAGATAGCATAAAGTGAAATGCAAGTAGGGTTTTAGGAGCCAGACTATCTAAGTTAGAAAATTCTCCACTTAACAGCTGAACAATTTATTTTTTATGCTTTCTGAATGTTGTTTAATTCATTTTTCTTTAAATAACGAAACATTGAAAACCTTACAAAAATGGCAATTACCTTTGTCCTTTTCCTTTTTTCCTAAGCATGGCTGGGTCTTTTGTAGACACACCTACTTTTAGTCCAAGGGGAACATGATCAATTCTCTCTCAAATCAACTTTTTCCAAACAGAAATCCCTGTAAATAAATAGGGCCAGTCTATTTTAATTTTTTGTGATGATGTTAATTTCCAAAAACATCTTTAATAAATAAATAAAGGGGAAATATAAAATACCGTGGTTTGCTTGGTGAATCTTAATTGCAAAATTTCTTCTTTCAAAATTTTTTCCTGCTGCACTTGCTAGTTTTTCAGCCATGATCTCTGAGTACTTTCTTTGGTTGTATCTTCAGAACTCAGAATCAGCCAGCGGTTCTTCCACAGTAGTTTTCTTCCTTTGTTTTTTGGGAATTTGCGAATGGTAGAAGTCAGCTGGATTGTCATCAATGGCTCCCATTTAGAAGTACTTAGGGAAGCCATCCCTATCGTTTTTTTTATAAAACATTTTTGGGTCCATGCCAGCTCTCATCTTCAGTGCTTTGAGATCATTTTTCAGTTCACCTGTCAATTCTGGAGCTTTCATACCAAACTAGCCATCATCTGGAACAGCTGAATAATTTAGATAAACTTTCTACCTGCCATTTTTCTCACCTGTAATATGGAAACAATAAGGGGATCTACCTCACAGGGAGGGATTAAGGACTAAATTTGATGTTTCTAAAGAGCTTGGCACACAGCAACAGTCCAATAAATACTACCTGTTATGTTAGCTCTTAGTTAAAATTAACCTTGTCTTTCAAATATCTTCCTCAAAGAATCTTTTCCTATCTCCTCAGGCCTGACTCAGATAGCTTTGTTATTTACTTTCTTGACACTGTAGTTTTCCATAACAGCTATCAAGAGTAGTGATTATTTTTATACACATTATCCGTTGATTATCTGAATAATATATGTCTTTCACAACAGAATGAATACTGTTTGATATTGTCTCTGGGGCGCAGAAAGGATGACACTCAGGCTGGATGCAAGTATGAACAGCAGGGGACTCGGCAGCTTTCTTTCACTGAGCCCCGGTCTGCGTTCCTGTCTCATTTTTATTAGCAGGCATGCATACACAAGCTTGCAGCAAAAAACCCACAAAACTTCCTCATAGGAAAATATGACTATTTGTCATGAACCCTTATTGTTTTATTCTTTCAGCTTACTTAAGATCTATTCAGGGCTGTCCCAGAAGGAACTTTCAAGGAACAAACAAGAACATTCTGATCCTGGCAGCTTGCTGCAGGGTCTCGGCATGCCAGCTTGCCAGCCAGGAGAGGCGAACATTTGTTTCTCCTGACTTCTTCCTGGGTCTGGTCTCTCATTAACCTTTTCCTGGTCGGTCATACCTCCACAGTATGATGAGGGGCATTCTATCTATTTTGCTCTTCACTATATCCTGCCGTTTAGCCAGTGCCTTGCTTCTAACAGCTGTTCAGTGTATCGAATGATTGAATGTGGAAATACGTGAATGAATGATCAGTTGTTTGCCTGCCTCAGCAGTTTCATTTCTTAGCACTTAATTAAATGTACTTGGGTGTACTAAGCAACACACATTCCCTGGAATACATCATATCCACTAAAACCTCTCAGCCTTTGTACATGCTAGTTTTTTTTTTTTTTTTTACCTGAAATGTCTTTTCTGTGTCTTCCTCTAACCCTTATTTATCCTCAAGACTTATTAAGTTAACCAATTCCTCAAGATGTTCCCTAATCCCTAGGTGGTGATATTACCCCTTCACTCAGTTTTCAGGCACATCTTTGTTGGAGGAAGACATTGAGAGCATGTGATCACCAGTTGACCCACTAGATGGGCCTGGGCAATCTAAGGCTCCTGACCCCCTTTCTTGTTTTGGGAGTATACATTCCACCCACTGTTCTCATAGATGGAGCCATTTTTCAAGAACACAGCCTTAAGAAAGCATTGTGTTGCTGACACCATCTGGATGGTGTACAAAACTGGATCCTGTTGAACCTCTATTAAAACTTTCAAGATGCTGGCAGGTGGGTACAGAGATCTATTTGTCTTGCAGCCACCCAAGACAAGTCTTGTGTGTAAGATCCCTTGTTTGCTAAACCTGCCACTTATCAATCTGGAGTGGTCTGTCTCTTTCTTTAATTTCTCCTTGCCCTCCTTGTACAGGGGCCAGTTTTGAATTTTACCCAGGGAACTCCTGAAGTCATGAATCAACATTTTTGGATTTCCTCTGACTCTAATTCTTTGTTGAAATTTTATTTTACAAGTTTGTTGACCAAAAGTGACATACTTGGTTATCAAAGTTACCGTTCCCTTCTAAAAGTGGGGTTTAAGTTTATTAACTAGTATTTGAGGTCTATGTAAAGTCCTTCTAGTCCAATGAACTTTCTACTTGAGGCTATGTTTGCTATTGTAGGTTTCTCAAAAAAATTAAATTAAATTAAAAAATGTAGTAAGAGAAAAGTAAGCCAACATTACATTTACAGGAAGAAGGAGCCCAGGCCTGGTGTTAACAATTTGTTCTCATGTAACTAATCTAAATGCCAATCTTTTCCCTTTACCTCATGGTATGTCTTACTCTCTCATCACCTGCTCTCCATTTCCTTCATCTCCTTGTCCTGAAAGCTGTCATCATCTCTCTGCTGGACTACTGTGCATGCATCTGACTCATCTTCCCAGTCACACACTGAATATATCCAGTATTCCCCAGCCCAACACTTGATACATTTTTTGCTTTTGAAAAGGGGTCCCTAAATGTTACATAACTGGGGAACTGCCATATATCATGGTCACTGCAGGCTCATGTGATACCAACAGCCTAACAGTTTTTTCCACACCGAACACACTGGCATTTTTAAAATCAAACAAGGTGGTGCATTTTCTTAACAGAATGCATTTTTCTCCTCTTTCCAATTTCCTTCATCTTCTTCAGCTTTCAGGTCAGCCCTATGTTTTCAAGATGGCATTTCTAGACAACCCTTTATCTGTTGCCATCATTTGATTTCCCATCAACATGCACAATTCTCTAGTAGTGTTTTACATATCGGCTCATTTGTAGATATACAGCTGATTATGTAATTTTATATTGCTTTCCAGGTCAAGATCATAGTGATTTAAACCCTCGATTTAGACTCATATTTGTGTTTATGGATGTAAGTCCAGTTGTTAGTAAGATAATTTGTTGAGTGATCTTGCCTAATATTTTGGTACTTCTTTCTCAAGACTGACATTAATTTTATCTCATGTTTCATTTTTTTCAGGTATATGATTTCTGTGTTCCTCTGAATCTAGTTATATTATCTCCTTCTCCATCATCCACAAGCATGCACACTTTTAAGCTCTTATCAATGCCCTTGGCATATTTCTAGGCCAAGTTGAAATCTTATCATTTACAAACACAAGACTCTCCAGAAACTGCTAGCTAGTCTAGACCTCCTCAGTTCCCCTGCTCCCATTATCTAGTTATCTTGAGTCCATGAAGTTACTTCTGTTTGTCAATAATTAACTCAGTGGTATAGGAACAGAGCTCTCAAGAGGGACCTAGAATACATTTGATTCATCCTCATTCTGTGTATTGAAGATAAACGATCTTTATAAGTCACTCACTATCTCTATGTACACATCTGATAAAGCATTTGCTCTTGCCACATACAAAACACATTGTCGTATATTACTTCATTATAAGAGAAATCATTTCAAATATATAGCAAATTATGGCAATCGGTTACACTATAGATAAGCAAGGCAGAGCAGATACGTCTGATAAACAAACATGTTAGGAGAGAGTTAACTTAAGGATGAGAGTGAGTCCTACTTATACCAGGCGCAGCATTACATGCTGAGAGAAGAGCAGGTATAAAAGCCCAGATGTATAAGTGGTTTGGTTCTTTTATCATCGAGGCTGTGTCTTGTCCATGGGAAAGAAGTGGTTGAGATGTTGAGTCACACAAGTGCCTTGGGAGAAAAAAACCTCAGGTCATCCTTCTCTTTTGTAAAAGTAAATGAGAGTAACAACCATTGCACAAATAAAAATAATACTTGTTATACCAGATGAACATAAAGGAGGAGGTGACCTGCCCCATCTGCCTGGAGCTCCTGACAGAACCCCAGAGACTGGACTAGGCACACCTTCTGCAAAGCCTGCATCACTGCAAACTTAAGGAGTCCATGGTCAGTGAAGAAGGAGAGAGAAGTTGCCCTGTGTGCTGAATCAGTTACCAGCCTGGAAACTTGTAGTCTAATTGGCATGTGGCCAACACAGTGGAGACATTTAGGGGGGTGAACCCAGAGGAGAAGCAATAGAGAGATCTCTGTGAGCGCCATTGAGAGAAACTCCTGCTCTTCTGTAAGGAGGATGGGAAGTTCATTTGCTGGCTTTGCGAGAGGCCTCAAGAGCACCGAGGTCACCACACTTTCCTCATGGAAGAGGTTGCCCAGGAGTATGAGGTAACAGATCACAGTGGAGGAAAGACAGGACAGAAAATAGTACTTGATAGGAAAGCTCTGCTCTGCATTTGCCAATACATTTCTGAGGCCTGTGATCACTTTTTTTCCCTCTGATCACCCTCTAAATTCTGAAGGATATTCCTGTGCATTCCACACAATAAAAATTGATGAGCAGACTCAAAATCAGACTCAAAAATCAAATACCTTAAACTAAAAGGTGGAGGTTTGGTGCCCAAACAAAGCTGTCATTGCCCCTTTGAACAGAAGGAGTAAGTGGGCAGCTGAGTGGCTTGATACCTAAATTCTTTCCTTACTACGGATCAGGTTTCTTCTTATAGGACAAAGAGAATCAGTCTTCTACTGACATGGGAATGGTCACGTCTATCACCTGAGTCTTAGAGAAAACATTCACTGCATCAGGTTTTCTTCAAGTCAAAGATTCTAATTTTTTCTTCACAGTTTCTATAAACTCTAGTCTCTTCAGAGATTGGCCTGATTTTCTCCATTTTTCTTCTATTCTGATGATGAAAAAGCCCATGGCTTCTCTGTGACGAGGATGTGGTTCCTTCTTACAGAAAAAGCTGCAGGCAGCTCTGGACAGGCTGAAGGCTGAACACCAGGAAGGTGAGAAGTTGGAAGCTGACATCAAAGAAGAGAGAATTTCGTGGGAGTTAGGAGGAGACTCTTCCTAAGGGAGTTAGACAAGAATCCTTGAGACTTAGTCCAAAGGAGCTCTATTCCTCCTGTTCCTGTCAGCTCATATGTACAGAGTCATCGAATAATCATGCTTTATCCTTTTCCTGATAGGGGTGCAACCAAAAATGAATCTTTCACAAATTGACACAGATATTTGTAGGTTAGTTATTCTCACAGAGAAACTCTCTGGTTAGGGTGACTAATGAATTCTGTGTTAATTTTCATCATCATGTTGAGCTTTAACTCCTCCAGGGGAAAACAATTGCCAATGTCTCATGGCTCTGTCCCCTGGTGCTCAATGTTAGGCTGAGGGTGGGGGTGTAATGCAGGAGGCATGACAGTCCTCCACAGCTGTGTGAAAGGGGAGCCACACCCAGTCCCATTTTGGTTCAAAGTCAGCCTGCATGATGCAGAATTGATGCCATTGTCTTGAAGAAAAGTAATAGGAAAAATCAGCCTCCCCAAGACTTGCTCCTCTGCTTCCATCTCCCTTCCCTGTGAGAACTTCCAAATCAAATACTTCCTTTGTCTTGCTTAGAGTCTCCGCCTCATAGCCTCCATCCGTCTCTGTCTTTCTTATTCCTTTTTTTTATTACTTTATTGTTGTTCAATTAGTTATTTGCATCCTCTCCCCTCCCCTCTCCCCCTCCCCTATTTTTTTCTTTTTTTTTATTACTTTATTGTTGTTCAATTACAGTTATTTGCTCTGTCTTTCTTATTCCTGAAGAATCAAATACAAAGTGAGAACCAAAGTGTCCAGGATTGTTTTAAACAATTGAGAGGCCTCCTGCATAACAAGGAGCAGAAGGAGCTGCAAAAGCTGGAGAAGGAAGGAGATACTCTCCGTGACCTGTAACAATCTGAGAATAAGCTGGTCAAACAGAGCCAATTGGTGAAAGATCTCATCTCAGATCTGGAGCATTGGTTGCAAGGGTTACCAATGAAGATGCTGCAGGTAAGACTGGGAAGGAGGCCCAGCATCTGTATTTGAGGAAAATGAAGATTAGGTATTCTCTGCTGTGTGGCTGTGCTGTCTCTGGTGGTGACTCTGAGGTTCCTTTGGTCTTACTACTGTATCTTACTTTGGTCTTACTACTACTATCTTTTCTGCTTATAAAAAGTCTGTGCAGAAGGTATCCAGCCATGTAATGTGAAATATAGAGACATATGTTGAAGAAGAGACAAGATACAAGAAGCATTGTCATAGGACAATGACTAGTACAGAGAAGTCATTATTGTTCACCCATGAGCATTCCAGTCTACTCTCCTTGGCTTTTTTTTTAAATACCTTGAGTCAGATTTTGATAATGTACATCTTTGTAGAAATCCCTTAGAATGACTTTTATTTCCACAGTACCCACAGCAATGTCCCTCTTTTATTTTGGATTTTGGTGTTTTTTTTTTTCTTTTGGACAAGTTAGTTAAATTTGGTTAATTTTATTGATAATTTTCAAGAATGAGACTTCTGGCCAAGATGGAGGCATAGGTAAATATATTTTGCCCCCTCGCACAACCAAAAGAAGGACAACAAATTTAAAAACAAAACAAAAAACCAGAACTGCTAGAAAATCAAACTGTATGAAAGTCCAACACCCAAGGAGTTAAAGAAGAAACATTCATTCAGACTGGTAAGAAGGGCAGAGATGGTAGTCAGGGCAGAGAGGACTCGTAGCAATGTGATGGATGGCTGGAGAACTGAGGTGGGAAAGGCGGCTGCTGGCAGACCAGGCAGTCTCACATTTGCATGCAGATAAACCAGGAGAAACAATTGGGGAGGGAGACAGACTGCACAATCCATAGTTTCAGCATGGGGAAATGAAGCCTCAAAACCTCTGACTGAAAAAACCCGTGGGGGTTGAGGCAGTGAGAGAAACTCTCAGTCTAACAGGAAAGTTCAGTGGAGAGACCCACAGAATCCTAGAACATACACAAAACCACCCACCCAGGAATCAGCACCAGAAGGGCCCAGTTTGCTTGTGGGTAGTGGAGAGAGTGACTGAAAGTCAGCAGAGAACTGAGCAAGTGGCATTGTTCCCTCTTGGACTCTCCCCCAATATACAGGGCCACAACACAGAGATATGGGTTGCCCTGAGCTAGCAAATACCTAAGACTCTGCCCCTAACTATGTAACAGGTGCACTGAGACAAAAAATATGTGGCCCAAATGAAAGAACAGATCAAAGTTCCAGAAAAAATACAACTAAGTGATGAAGAGATAGCAACCTATCAGATGCAGAGTTCAAAACACTGGTAATCAGGATGCCCACAGAAATGGTTGAGTATAGTTGAAAAATGGAGGAAAAAGTGAAGGCTATGCAAAGTGAAATAAAGGAAAATGTACAGGGAACCAACAGTGAAGGGAAAGAAACCAGGACTCAAGCCAACAATTTGGAACAGAAGGAAGAAATAAACATTCAATCAGAACAGAATGAAGAAACACGAATTCAAAAAAAAGAGTGTAGTAGCCCAGGAGGGTCTTATAGGGTCGTGGATAGGGTCTGGCACCGCAGGTGTGGTGACTAGGCCTGGTTTCCGGCCTTGACAACTCCTCGGGCCTTGACTGTTTCTCAACCCTGAGCAGAGTATGTTCTTGATAATCAGTGTCCCGCTGCAAGGTCATTCTATGAGAACAAGACATCCTGGGGCCGAAGCCAGATCACGCAAGAAGAAGGACTTGTTCTCAAGGGAGTGACCGATGACTTAGCCTTTGTATTCAGCTAGTTGCTATCTATCCCTAACGTGTATAAAAAGACTTGTAGTTCTGAATAAAGTTGCCTTA
>PVJI01029181.1:0-15585 GCA_004026765.1 Micronycteris hirsuta
TCCCACTAAGATCAGGAACAAGACAAGGTTGCCCACTATCACCACTTCTATTCAACATAGTACTGGAAGTTTTGGCCACAGCAATCAGACAAGAAAAGGAAATAAAAGGCATCCAAATTGGAAAGGAGGAAACAAAACTGTCGTTGTTTGCAGACGACATGATAGTATACTTAGAAAATCCTATAGACTCTGCCAAAAAGCTACTTGATCTAATAATCGAATTTGGCAAAACAGCAGGATATAAAGTCAATATCCAGAAATCAAAGGCATTTTTGTATGCCAACAGTGAAATAGCAGAAACAGAAATCAGGAAAAAAATCCCATTTGATATAGCAACAAAAAAAATAAAATACCTGAGAATAAACCTCACCAAGGAGGTAAAAGACCTATACTCAGAAAACTACACAACACTGAAGAGAGATCATGGAAGACACAAACAAATGGAAACATATACCATGCTCATGTATTGGAAGAATCAACATCATCAAAATGTCCATACTCCCCAAAGCAATGTATAGATTCAATGCAATCCCTATCAAAGCACCAATGGCATATTTCATGGATATAGAACAAACACTTCAAAAATTTATATGGAAGCATAAACGACCCCGAATATCAGCTGCAATTTTGAGAAAGAAGAGCAAAGCAGGAGGGATCACAATTCCTGATATCAAACTATATTACAAGGCCACTGTAATCAAAACAGCTTGATACTGGCATAAAAACAGACAGATAGACCAATGGAACAGAATAGAGAGCCCAGAAATAAACCCGAGTCTCTACGGGCAATTAATCTTCGACAAAGGGGGCAGAAGCATGAAATGGAATAAAAATAGCCTCTTCAACAAATGGTGTTGGGAAATCTGGATGGCTACCTGCAAAAATGAAACTCGAGCACCAACTTACACCATACACAAAAATAAATTCAAGGTGGATAAAAGACTTAAATGTAAGTCGTGACACCATAAAAGTTCTAGAGGAAAACATCAGTAGGAAAATCTCAGAAATTCCATGCAGCAACATCTTCAATGATATGTCCCCTAGAGCTAGGGACATAAAGGAAAGAATAAACAAATGGGACCTTATCAAAATAAAGAGCTTCTGCGAGGCTAAATAAAATAGTATTAAAATAAAAAGAGAACCAACTGTATGGGAAAACATATTTGCCAATGATACCTCAGACAAGGGTCTGATCTCCAAAATATATAAAGAACTCATACGTCTCCACTCCAGGAAGACAAAAAACCCAATTAAAAAATGGACAAAAGACATGAACAGACACTTCTCAAAAAAGGACATACAGAGGGCCCAGAATCATATGAAAAGATGCTCAACATCATTAGCCATCAAAGAGATGCAAATTAAAACCACAATGAGATATCACTTCACACCAGTCAGAATGGCCATCATCAACAAAGCAACAGATAACTGTTGGAGGGGATGTGGAGAAAAGGGAACCCTACTGCACTGTTGGGAATGCAGACTGGTGCAGCCATTGTGGAAAACAGTATGGAACTTCCTCAGAAAAATGAAAATGGAACTGCCTTTCGACCCAGCAATCCCACTACTGGGATTATACCCTAAGAACCCTGAAAAACCAATTCAAAAGAACCTATGCATTCCAATGTTCATAGCAGCACAATTCACAATAACCAAGTGCTGGAAACAACCTAAGTGCCCATGTACAAATGAATGGATCAAGAAACTATGGTACATCTACACAATGGAATTCTATACAGCAGAAAGGAAGAAGGAGCTTATACCCTTTGCAACAGCATGGATGGAACTGGAGAGCGTTATGCTAAGTGAAGTAAGTCAGGCAGTGAGGGACAAATACCATATGATCTCACCTTTAACTGGATCATAATCAACAAAAGCAGAAAGCAAGCAAAACATAACCAGTGACATTGAAATTAAGAACAGTCTAACAATAGCCGGCGGGGGGAAGGGGACAACGGGAGAAGGGTTTTCAGGAATCACTGTAGAGGACACATGGACAGAACTAAGGGGGAGGAGGGAGGCTGGGGAGGGAGGTGGGGTTGGAGGGGAAGGGAAGAGGGGAGGGGAGACGTTGCAAATAACTGAAATTGAACAACAATAAAGTAATTATTTAAAAAAAAAGATGAACAAATGGAGTCTGGAGCGAGATAAGAATTGGGGATAACTGCCCTGGCTGGTGTAGCTCAGTGGATTGAGCGTGGGCTGGGAACCAGAGGGTCCCGGTTCAATTCCCAGTTGGGGCACATGCCTGGGTTGCGGGCCAGGTCCCCATGAGGGCCATGTGAGAGGCAACCATACATTGCTGTTTCTCTCCCTCTCTCCCTCCCTTCCCCTCTCTCTAAAAATAAATAAAAATAAAATCTAAAAAAAAAAAAAGAATTGGGGATAACTGACCCCTACATATGCCACATGTACCCGTTAATCACTATGTAACTTTTTCTCCTATCCCACCAACTATATAAGTCCTCAGAACAAAGGACTCGCTCTCTTGCTCTGGTGGCTGGGTGAGCTTTTTGTGCTCTTGCTTTGGGGCCACTGGGCCTCTGGCCACCAGCCTTAGGCTGCCTAGGGTCTTGCCACCCTGGTTTTCAGCTTCTCCTACTTTATCCACCCCGCTTTGCCCTGTAACTTTGCCTTTCACCCCTCCCACTCTACCCAGTCCCATTCTCTTCCATGGGAAGGGGTCACTAATAAACTGATTCAATGCTAATAGATTTGCTGATCTGTAATTCTTTACACGCATCAGCAAGAAGAACCAGGTCTCTCCCGTCAACAAAAACACTGATTGAGAACACCTGTGGGGGTTCAGGCAGCGGTGAGAGGAATTCCTAGCCTCATGGGAGAGTTCATTGGAGAGACCCACAGGGACTTGGAACTATGCAAGCCTGCCCACCCACCCCGGAGACAGCACAGAAGGACCCAACTTGCTTGTGGGTAGCAGGGGAAGTGCAGAGAGCAGAGCAAGTGCCATTGTTCACTCAGGCCATGCCCACACAGGCATCGTCACAACACAGCACCATGGGTTACCCTGCCCTGGTGAACACCAAAGGCTCTGCCCCTTAAAGTAACAGGCACACCGAGGTGGGGGGAGGCCCAAATGAAAGAACAGAACAGAGCTCCAGAAAAATTACAACTAAGAGACGAGTAGATTGCCAACCTATCAGATGCACAGTTCAAAACACTGGTAATCAGGATGCTCACAAAATTGGAAGAAAGTTGGACACAAATAGATAAACGAATGAAGGATACACTAAAAAAATGAGGGGAAATGTGCAGGGAACCAATAGGGAAGAGAAGGAAACTGGGACTCAAATCAACAGAGTGGACCAGAAGGAAGAAACAAGAATTCAAAAAAATGAGGAGAGGCTTAGGAACCTCTAAGACATCTGTAAACGGACCAACATCTGGATCATAGGGCTACCAGAAGGAGAAGAGGAAGACCAAGAAATTGAACCTTTATTTGAATAGTTAGTGAAGGAGAATTTCCCCAATCTGGCAAAGGAAATAGACTTACAGGGAGTCTAGGAAGCTCAGAGAGTCCCAAAGAAGTAGGACCCAAAGAGGAACACACCAAAGTACATCATAATTACATTACCCAAGGTTAAAAATAAGGAGAGAATCTTACAAGCAGCAAGAGAAAAAGAGACAGTTACCTACAAAGGAATTCCCATAAGACTGTCAGCTGATTTCTCAAAGGAGACCTTTCAGGCAAGAAGGGGCTGGAAAGAAGTGTACCAAGTCATGAAAGGCAAGGACCTACATCCAAGAATACTCTATCCAGCAAAACTCTCATTTAGAATGGAAGGGCAGATAAAGTGTTTCTCAGATAAGGTCAAGTTCAAGGAGTTCATCATCACCCAGCCTTTATTATATGAAATGTTAAAGGGATTTATATAAGGTATGGAGGGATATCAACGGGGAGTGGGAGGGGGAGAAAGGAGGAAAAAATACAGAGAAAAAGTAGCATAAACAGTAGGTAGAAAACAGACAGGGGGAGGTTAAGAACAGTATAGGAAATGTAGAAGCCAAAGAACTTAAGTGTATGACCCATGGACAAGAACTAAAGGGCAGGGAATGGGGGGATGTGGGGCAGAGGAGAATAAAGGGGGTAAAATGGGACAACTATAATAGCATAGTCAATAAAATATATTTAATAAAAAAAGAACAAAACATATGTTCTGTTATACAAATGCTGTATATTTCATACAGATACATTGCTGTGTGTGTGTCTTTGACTCTCTGAAGGACAAAGAACATACCAGGAACAGTGGCGACCTCAGTGTAGGCATGTCTGTGTTACTTGCAGTTCTCAGGATGACACTGTATTCACACATATTACTTAGAAATTAAAATGAAATAAAAGTAATATTTTAAATGACTTCCGCATTAACATCCACACCATGCAAAGCATTGAGCTCTAGTTCTAGATCCAAAAGTAGACAAACCTATTGCCTGCCTTCGAGGAACCCATGATCTTATGAAGGCAAAGGTGACTGATGTCATTGATGCTGTGCTACATCCCAGCTACTGTGCTGGGAATGTTCTGTTAGTTCTTTAACTATCACAGTAATGTAGAACTTGGCTGAATTTCCTCATCTTACAGACAAGTAAAGAACTAGGCGTTGCCCAAGAATGACTGGTGGCAGAGGCAGCCTCAGAATCCAGACCCAACATATCCTAAACCCCTACACTTTCCATTGCACTCTCCAGCCTCCAGGTGCAGACGGCTGAACTGCAAGGCATCTTGGGATCTACTTACTGAACTGTGGGATGAAGAATCAAAGAAGGAAAAGCTTCGTGGAAGAGGTGCCATTAAAATGGGTAGGCCTTTAAAAAATGAGTAGGATGTTGGCAGGCAAAATAAGAAGAAAAAGGATGGGTGAACATGATTTCAGCAGCTACTGAGGGCTCCTGCAGCTGTGCCAATGGCACCAATGAGCATTACGTGGTTGCATAACCATCAAATAGGCTTGTCCTCCCCATTTACAGGGGTCTGCACTGAGACCTGGCAGGTCAAAGCCTTGCCCGTTATTGCAAAGCTGCTAAAGGCAGAGGTGAGCCCACTGACTCCAAAAACCATATCCTTTCCTCCAACTGCACGGACCTAGAATTCAAATGAATGCACGGAAAGAAAAAGTTTGGGCCTGTGTAGGCAGACACCTGCTCCAGCCTGCGTATCTGAGGACCTGCTGTGAAAACTGACCAAAGTTCCTTGCTTCTCAGGGCCTCAAGACCCCCTCCTGCTGCCCTTCCAGTTGTGTTCTAAATTAAATGATTACTCAAAGATTTCCAAACTCCATAGCTGACAGCTGTGGACACTGAAGCTCCCATGTCACACCCACAGGTCAGACACATGCCCCCAAAACAGGGACAGGTGCCCGGGGGCAAAGGCTTTGGTTTGGCTGGGGAGGTCGGTGGAGAGGGTAACTGGGGAGCACACTTCTCTACTATTTTATCTTCTACCAGCCTCTCTCTGCCTCACGTTGACTTCTGAGACCTGGAGCCTCCACCCAGAGTTCTACTACCATCCTTGTGATATGACAACTAATAAACTATTTCTGTTTGTCCTCAGTTCCTGGCACATGGCTGCTCACCCCCTTGGGGTCTCTGGAGTGATAGGAGTCCTTTGTACACTAGTGAGGGGAGTGAGGGCCTCTAGGTAACTTCAGAATGGAGCCTGGTGTCCAGAAAGACCAAGGCAGGACCTACAGGGCCAGGGGCTGGAGATGAACTCAGTCACCAAGGCCACTGAGTTCAGACATGCCTAGTAATAAGACCTCCATGCAGTCCTCAACCTCTCCCTGTGCTTCTCTTCCGGGTGGCTGTTTCTCTATCCTTTCTAATAAGCCAGTAAGTAAAGAACTCAGTAACTTTTTCTGAGTTCTGAGTCGTTCAAGCAAATTACCTGACAAGGGGTCATTGAGACCTCCCAGTTTGTGGCCGACTTGTACAGAGAGGTGGGTGACCTGATATCTGCAGTTGGGAGCAGTCCTGAGGGACTGGGCCCTGAAACCCATGGGGCCTGCACTGACTGCAAGGAGTGTCAGAGTGAAACTGAGCCATAGGACACCCAGCTGGTGTCCCAAGAGTGGGGTCAGCATTAGTTAGGGTCAGGAGGAAATAAAACCATACCACACCCCTCCTCCAGGCCACACTTACCCCCATGGGGGCTCAGGGCCCTTCATGGAGGACTCAGATCCCGCTGATCGGCCACCTCCAGGGCAGCATTTGTCACTCCTGGGAGGTCTGGCTGTTGAATGTCCTCCAGTGTGCTTGCTGGCCATTAAAAAGATAACATTATATAGCATGTTTAAAGGTTACTAACATCTTTTGCTTAATTTGAGCCTCTTGGCAAACCTGAATGGATGTCCCATTTAATAAGTGAGCAAACTGAGGCTCAGAGAATTGAATCAGACACCCAGGGTGTCTGTGCCCAGGTGAGCAATGAACTGAGGCTCCTTCTGCCTGGGCTTCTCCAGCCCAGGTCAGTTCAAGGCCCCCCAGAAACCGCTACACACAGGGAATCAGTTAAATGATGTCATTCCTCCATCTGGAGTGCACAGCTCTGCCGATTCTACAAAACAAGCAGAAAGCTCCCCAGAGGCCTGGTTCTGCCATGAGGCAGGGGCTGTTCCCCTTTTGGGTGCATGTTTACTACTTGAGTGCTGAGCAACCCCAAGGCCGATGGCCCTGGACAGAACACAACCTCAATGGTCCCTGCAGCGTGGCAGGAATGCACTGGGTCTCAGGAGTCCAGAGAACTGTGAGAGGCTGGGAAAGCTACTCTCTGACCCACTGTAGTGCCCCAGTCAGGAGCTGCCCTGTGAGATTTAGGGGTCCCACCCATCCTGAGAGCTGAACCTGGCCACACACCCAGCTACCTGAAGAGCCTCAGCCCTGGCTCTGTGGGCAGGCTCTGATGCTCATGTGACGGACAGGCAGGGTGCACATGTGAAGATGCAGGTCCCTCCATGTTACTAGGCTGCACCCAGCACAGGGGCCCAACTGAACTCTGCCCCTGGCCTGAGAGTAGTGTGGCCTGTGTGGGGGTCTGGCTCTAAGTTTCTGCTTTGCCTGGGGCTCTGCTGGCCCCTCCTCTCGACTGGCCACACCCCTGTGTGGTTTCTTCCGGAAGACCTTTGTTCAGTCTTCTTCCTGGTTGCCGTCCCAGGCAGAGGAGAAACCGAAAGAGACCTCAGCGTGCAACTTGGAGCCTAAGCTTGGAATCTGAAAGCCCGCCCTGTGCTCCCCCTTCTCTGCACACCCCTCCTGTCAGCATCTCAGCACAAGGCTGCTTCCAGGGCTCCAAGTCCTGGAGAGGGAAGACTGAGAAGCACAGAACAGTGAGTGTCCTGAACATCCCATCCTCCCTCCCTCCCCTGCACTCTCCTGACTGCCCACAGCCCTGACCTAGTAGCTCAGTAAGCTTACCCCTCCTAGTGTCCCCCAGCCCCTCTAGACTCTTCCTTCCAGTGCCTTTCCCTGCCTCTCCCCTTCACCTCCCTTCCCCCAATACCATCCATTGGCAGGTGCCCTGGGACTTACAAAGTGGGCTCTGAATGCTGAACAGCAGTTTACCAGGGGACATTAAGGACCCCAGTGGAGTCTTGCATTGGGAAATGGTTGGGCCCAAAGATGAGCACTATTCTCTGCCTGTCTGATGCCCCTCACTGTACCCCCTCCACAGTGAACGTCCCTAATGCCATACAAATCTGGACTAAGAAGAGCAGTGGAGCTGACGTGGCCCCTGCAGCAGATCGGGTTGGCAGAGCAAAGATGGCCGAAGGTGTCCTGCAGCGACTGGCGTGGTACTTGGAGTTACTGACGAAGGAGCAGCTGAATGAGTTTCTGCACCAGCTGCATGGCCAGATTCTCTACGAGTACCGGCTCCCTACAGGCATGGTTGTGACCACAACTCAACCAGAGAAGGCAGATAGCATGGAGGTGGCCTCACTCCTGGTGGATCAGCACGGGGAGCAGCAGGCCTGGGATCTGACCCTGCAGACCTGGAAGCAGATGGGCCTGAGCGAGCTGTGTTCCCAAGCCCTGGAAGAGGCAACCTTTGGAATCGGGTGTGTAGACAAAGCATTCCACACCTGCAGTCCATCTACTGCCCATCCCCACCTACACTGAACCACCTGGCAGACCTTCCTCTGAACAGTGACTGAGGACTTCCTTGTCAGAGAGGGAGATCCAGGCTCAGGCTTGACTGGAGCTAAGAGGCTTCCTGGAGCAGAAGGGCCTTCCTGGACTCCACTTCTGCCAAGGGCATTCCCAGAAACCCATGTGGTCGCCATACCACCTGGGAGGGAGAGCTCAGAGGGACAGAGGGACCAGAGGCTGACACCCCAAGGGCACCTGCAGGGAGGATGTGGGTTTCACACCCACCTCTCAAGCAGGAACCTGCCTGGTCTTGTGCTATAAGCACAGAAGGGAGTGGGCAAGAAGCAGGTTCTAGTCCCCTCATTGCCACAGTGGGCAAGTCGCTTCACTACTCTTTGCATCTGTCCCCCAATATGTAACATGAACAAATAAGAGCCCGCCTCCTGGGCTGTGGGAGGGTCAAACAGAGAACCCATGTTAGACAGCTACCACAGTCTCATTCCTAGATAGGGCCCCATAACTTGTTCTGCTGCTACTCTACCTGCCACTGAGGATGTCACTACTGTTAGCATCTGTGGGTGGCAGAGGCTTTAGCCTCCTGTGGGGGGAGCTGAGGCACAGAGAGGAGTTGTGAGTTACATGGGGAGGGAGAGGCAGAGCCAGGACACAGATGCAAACTTCCTGGAGCCAGGTCAGGACCTGTGCCCTGCAGTGTCAGGGCGTCCTTCTGCATGGGAGGCTGGGGCAGGCTGCAGTGGGTGAACTGGTCCCTCCTGACCTCTCTCAGTAATCAGGGTCTCTGCTTCCTGGTTCTTCCTGGTTGGAGGACCCCAGTGTCAGTGCCCTGGCTCCTGCCTAACCTTCTGGCCAGCCTCAACCTCCTTACTCCCTTCCCACAGCCCAGTCTGCCCATCCCTCCATTCCCCAGTTCCAAACAGAACTTTTCTATAGGGTTCACGTCCACCATAGTGCTGAAATGCTTTGACCCTGAGTCCTGGGGCTCCTCCAGGACTTAGAAAGAACTTGAAACTCTTGCCTGACAGATGGACAGAGCTGGAAGGAGAGGTTTGCTGAGTTGGCTTGAGAGCCCAGATGGGGCTGCACGGCACCCAGTGGTTGTGCACCCAGGTGAGCCTATAGCTGCAGGACTCCTAGGCCAGGAAGCTGCGTAAGGAGGATGGAGGAGACAGGATGGGGCAGTGGGGCCAGTAGGCCTAGAGATGATCTTTCAGGAACATTGCGGTGTTGCGATCACATGCCCTCTGATTTGACAGATGGCAGACTGAGACCCATGCAGGCCAGGCAGTGAAACTTACCCAGCCAGGTGCATGTGTGACAGGGTCCTTGCCCAGACACAGCTTGGGTGCTGGTCTCAGTAGACTCTGAAGTTCCATGGGGTCAGGGTGGTAAGAAGTTTCAAGGAGACCTCTGTTCCCCAGGTGAACCCCAAGAGGAAGGCAGGCTTATTCCTCAGCCCAAGCCCGTTCCCTCTCTTGACTTCTGTCATTTCGGCCTTCAGCACGCTGAGTCACCAGGCTGAAATCTCAGCCACACCCTGGCCTCTTCCTCTTTTTAAAAATTGTTATTAATTATATTTTATTGATTATGCTATTACAGTTATCCCAATTTTTTCCCTTTTCCCCCCTCCACCAAGCACCCTCAACTCATTGAGGCAATGCTCCCACCTTTGTTCATGTCCATGGGTCATGTATATAATTTCTTTGGCTACTCCATTTCCTATACTGTACTTTACATCCCCATAGCTATTCTATAACTACCTATTTATACTTCTTGATCCCCTCACCTCTTCTCCCATACTCCCCCACCCCACACCATCTGGCAAACATCTGGTAACTAACTTCTTCACTCTTGGTGCTTTTAAGAGTCTTTCCTTATCTTTAACCTTTGGTCTTTTAATTATGTTGTGGCTTGGACTGAGCCTCTTTGCATCCATCTTGTTTGGGACTCTCTGTGCTTCCTCAACTTGCACATCTATTTCCACCAAAATCAGGACGTTTTTCTTTCACTATTTTTTCAGATAGATTTCCAATTTCTTGCTCTTTCTCTTCTCCTTCTGGCACTCCTATGATGCGAATGTTCAACCTCTTGAAGTTATCCCAGAGGCTGCTTATATTATTCTCATTTTTTTTTATTCATTTTTCTTCTTGTTGTCCTGCATGGTTGTTCTTTGTTTTATTTATGTTCCAAATCATTGCTCTGATTCTCGGCTTCATCCACTCCACTGTTGTTTCCCTGTAAGTTTTTTATTTCAATTGTCCTTCATTTCTGACCGGATCTCTTTTATGCTTCTGAGGTCCTCACTAAGTTCCTTAAGCATCCTTATATCCAGTGTTTCAAACTCTGCATCTGATAGATTGCTTATCTCTGTTTCATTTAGTATTTTTCTGGAGTTTTGATCTGTTGTTTCATCTGGGCCATGTTTCTTTGTCTCCTCATTTTGGTAGCCTCCGTGTGTTTGTTTCTATGTATTAGGTAGAGCCAAGTGAACTCCATGTCTTGGTGGTATGGCCTAATGTACTAAGTGTCCTATAGGGTCCAATGGCACAGCCTCCAAAGCCCAAGTTGGGTATACTAGGTTGCACCATTCATGGCAGCTGAGTACACCCTCATCTTGTAGTTGAGCCTGGGTTGCTGATGGTAGATCAATGGGAGGGATTTACCCAGGCCAGTCAGCTGCAAGGACTGGATCTTACCACTGACTACCAACCTCTGCCCTCCATGGAGGATCAGCTGTGCAGGGGCAGGGTGGCAGTACTCCAATGTGGTATGTGGCTGTCCACTGAGTGTGCTGGCCCTGGGGTTTTCTGTGTGGTGCAGGCCAAGGTCAGCCCCAACCTGTGTTTTTCCCGGGGCACCCTGCCTGAGCTATAAAGCAATCTTGTGTTGGGCTTGCAGATTCCCAGGCAAAGCCAAGCTGTGAATCTCAGCTGGCTGCTACTAGGGCCAGGCCTGGAACTCACTGAAGTCAGCTGCTGCTTGTTTAATAGGATTTAGGAAATTGTGAGGCTTGAGCCAAGACCAGACATTTAGCAAAGCAGCTGGGCTGGGGCCGTAATTAAGTGGGGGCAGAGTCTCTGGAGGTCTCCAAGGTGGGTCAAACAGTGTTTGCCAGGTTGATGGAGTCTCAGCTATGGCACCAGCTTTCCCGCTCTGTGGAAGGAGGGTTTAGAAAAGGGACAATGGCCTCAGTTTGCCTTGATGCCAGAGACTTCAGTTTCTCCCTGTATACCACTGGTGACTTTCAAGCTGCTACTTCTAGTGCTAGAGCTCAGAGGGAGTCTGTGTAAGAGAGTCCATGTGTGGGTTTTTTAAGAGGATTTGCTTAGGGCTCCAGAATTTTCTTCCACTGACTCAGTACCCACTGGATTTTGCAGCCAGGAGTTGTGGGTATTTATCTTCCTGGCACTGGAATCCTGAACTGGGGTGGTGGGGCCTGATGTGGGTCTGGGACTCCTTGCTCCCAAGATAACCCTCTGAATGTTTATCTACCACACGTGGGTGTGGGGCCAGCCCATTCCACGTCTGTGCCCCTCCTTCAAGTCTAGATGGATGTGGTTTCTTTAGTTCTGTACTTGTCAGACTTCCATTCAACCTGATTTTGTAGTTGTCAGAACTCCATTCAGCTCAATTTCTGATGGTTCTGACTGATGGTTGTTCTATATCGTAGAATCAAAGGGCAGATAAAGAACTTCCTAGACAAAGGAAAACCTAAAGGATATCATCATCAACAAACCATTATTATACGAAGTGTTAAAGGGACTTATTTAAGGAAAGATGATGATCAAAACTCTGAACAATAAATGGCAATAACCCAGATCTAAAAACAATTGAATCTAAAAAACAAACTAAGCAAACAAGAAGAACAGAGACAGACTCATGGATATGGAGAGCTTTTGCATGGCTGTCAGATGGGAGGGGTTGTGGGAGAATGAGTGTAGAGGTGAAGGGATTAAGAAGTACAAATAAGAAGTTACAGAGTAGCCATGGGGATGTAAAGTACAGTGTAGGAAACGGAGTAGCCAAAGAACTTACGCACATGACCCATGGACATGAACAATAGTGGGGGCATTGCCTGAGGAAGTGGGGGTGCTCAGTGGAGGGGGGCAAAGGGGCAAAAGCAGGACAACCCTAATAGCATAATCAATAAAATATAATTTTTTAAAAAGTTAAAGTAAATAAAAACATTGAGTTAGCCAGGCAAGGCAGAGAGAATAGGAAGGATACTGTAAAATATCAAGAAGCACAGGAAGAAATGGCAAAGACTAGCCCAGGGTGTGGGAGGGAGAGGAGGACTAGCATGAGATAGTATCAGTGAGCTGTACCAGTTTTGGTTTTAATTAAGCTCTGTGCATTTTGATAATACATTTTTCATTCTGTCATTTCATTCCTTCTGCTTAAAGATTAAAGCTGACATTCAACAAAACAGAAAATTTAAAAATGTATTATAAATTTCCCAAATCCAAATAAATGTTTTAAAAAAACAATTACTTGACTTTCACATGGTAAGTGTTTTGGTATTGTTGCAGCAGGTACACATCTTAGAGCTGTGCATGTTACAGCCACACTGAGATTTGTGAACGTCTCTACAGCACGTTCACGTCCTTACGGAACCCTCTGCAGCAGGGCCTCTTGTACCCTCCTGGCAGTGAGGAGACTGAGTGAGGCACAGACCACTGAATTCACATGCTGACAGCTGGCTCCCCAGCCGCTGCTCCTCGCCTCTGCTCGGCTCTGCAGACCTGGGGGAGGTAGAGTGAATGGAGGTGGGGTCATATCAGGTCAAGGTGCTACTGGTCTGTTGAGGTGGAAATATCAGGCAAGAAAAGAGAGATGTCAGTTTGCATCTTGAAAGAGTCTGAGTCACTGTGCCTTGGTACTAGACAAAATCACTTAAATAGTGTTAAAATGTGTAATTTAAATTGGTGGAAATTACAGAGACAATCTACACTAAACCTCTCAGAGATACACCATCATCTTCTCCTCACATCCTGAATATTTCTCTTCTGAAACATTCCCCTTTCTCATCTCTTTTCTGGAGACTTCTCTGAGTCTTGCTATCCTGAGAGGAGACAGGGCCCCACTCAAGCTGGACAGCAGCATACATAGTCATATACAACCATCCCATCACAAAATTATTTTGAAACAACCTCACCCAGACTCTGTTCCCTCCTCCCATCTCCTCCTTTCCTTTCTGGGAACTGGGACTTCACAACATCTGTGCCACAGGAAGAAAGGCATGTCTGCATTGAAGAGAGGAAGACTGTCTGTGTCCCCCAGCTCTGTGCCAGGCCCTGTGCTGGACACTGCGGATCAAAGGGATGAACAATGTCTGCCTCTGCTCATGAGAATGTCCCAAACTGAGACAGAAACAGACCCAAGTGAACAGTGCAGTACAGAGATGCAGGGGCTGAACAATGAAAAACCACATGGAAGAGGGGCACTTAGTCCAGGGTGGCGGGAGCAGAGGAGCAGTCGGGAAGGCTGACCAGCCCTGGAGATCACCCTGCTCACTGCCGCCTGGCACTCAGAGGATCTGAATCCCCCTGTGTTGTCCAGGGCTGTGCCCATGACACCCTCTCAGCACACACACAGGTCTCATCTCTTCTGGTTCTCTCTCCCTCAGGTCCAGCTGGGGCCCATTTAAAAGCACCTCATGGCCTATTTTCTTCTCCTGTCTCAAAGTCATTGTAACCCTGAAGGAGCTGGACCTGAGAGGAACCTTCCTGAGCTGGTCTGCAGTTCAGAGTCTCTGTGAGGTCCTGAAATGTCATAACTGCCACCTGGAGACCCTAGGGTGAGTCTGGCACCACTTCTGTTCTGAAACAGGGATGAACAGGACATGAAGATAGAAGTTGTGTTCTGGATGGGGATGTGGTCTTTGTATTCAACAAACATTCACTGAATCCCTCTCTGGCCATGCACTGTGCCAGGGGCCATGGCTACTACAGCGAGCAAACAGAACAGATTTCAGCTTCACTGAGCTTGCAGGTGATTACCATAAACCACACAAACACGTGTGTAATTACAGGCCCAGATAAGGGCCTCCCGTGAAAACGACCTTAAGAAAGTGACTATTGAAGGACATCCGAAAGATACAGAGGATTTACAGTATCCTTCAGGAGAATACTGTAAAGTGAAGCAGGAGGGAAGAAAGGTCAAAGTTCCTGTGCAGGAGGGAAGAAGGGCTGTCATGGAATTGAAAGCTGGCCAGTGAGGCTGGAGGGTGGAGAGTGAAGGAGCAGCAGGGGCTACAGGGATCATGCAGCCAGACCCTCTGTGCAAGGCCCTGATGGAATCTGGGGGTGTTTTTCTAATGCAACGTGATCATAATCAAAAGATTTATAAGATCCGCACATTTTCAAAGTAGAATCTGGCTGTAATATAAAAACTGAATGCAGGAGAGCAAAAGTAGAGGTTTGGAAACCAGTTCATACAAACATTTCCGTTCCTGTAAAGATGATTAGAGCATGGACTAAAGGAAATTGCTATAGTTTCTGTAAAATAATAAGGGCACCTTGAATGGCAGTGTTGTCCATGGAAATGTAAACAAGTTAAGGGATTCAGGAGATCTAAAATGAAGTAAACCTAAACAAGTAATAGATTCAATTCGCAGAGAAAGGAAGATGGAGACATAGAAGGTGATCTGAGGTTCAGACAGAGGTACACAGGGGATGGTGGCACCTTCACTGAGATGGGAAACAGTGGAAGAGGAGTGGGTGGGGGGGTGGGACGTCATGGGTGGAATTTTGTGCAGTTTTATTTCAAGTTCTTTTGAGGTATCTAAAGGAATACTCAAGCAGGCATCAAATAAAGCTCTGCAAAAATAAGATGCCCCATAAAACAAATCCCAACAAATTTAAAAGAATTGAAATCATAAGGGAAAGGCCAAGTCAAGGAACACGTATAAAGGACCCATGGAGCCCGGCTGGTGTGGCTCAGTGGATTGAGCGCAGGCTGGGAACCAGAGGGTCCCGGTTCGATTCCCAGTTGGGGCACATGCCTGGGTTGCAGGCCGGGTCCCCAGTGAGGGCCATGTGAGAGGCAACCACACATTGCTCTTTCTCCCATCCCTTCTCCTCTCTCTAAAAATAAATAAATAAAATCTTTAAAAAAATAAAAATAAAAAAAAATAAAGGACCCATGGACAAAGACAATGGCGGGGGGAGGATTGCAAGTGGAAGGTGGGGGAGTGACTAGGACAGGGGAGAGTAATGGGGGGGAAATGGGGACACCTGTAATTGAACAACAATTAAAAAAAGATTTTCACTGCCTGGCTTACTTCACTTAGCATAATGCTCTCCAGTTCCATCCATGCTGTTGCAAAAGGTATAAGCTCCTTCTTCCTCTCTGCTGCGTAGAATTCCATTGTGTAAATGTACCATAGTTTCTTGATCCATTCATTTGTAGATGGGCATCTAGGTTGTTTCCAGCACTTAGCTATTGTGAATTGTGCTGCTATGA
>PVJI01029182.1:0-15586 GCA_004026765.1 Micronycteris hirsuta
CAGGCAGTGAGGGACAAATACCATATGATCTCACCTTTAACCGGATCATAACCAACAAAAGCAGAAAGCAAGCAAAACATAACCAGAGACACTGAAATTAAGAACAGTCTAACAATAGACAGGGGAGAGGGGGGTGGGGACAATGGGGAGAAGAGTTTTCAGGAATCACTGTAGAGGACACATGGACAGAACTAAGGGGAAGGAGGGTGGTCTGGGTGGGTGGGACGGGAGGGGAAGGGAGGGGGGAGGGGAGAGGCTGCAAATAACTGTAATTAAACAAAAAAATTAATTAAAAATTTAAAAAAAAGCAGGAAAATTTAGAGAAGGAAGTGTGTAGTAAGAGTTTGTGGATGTGCCTTCCAGGACACTGCCAAGACTCTGCTTGCTACAGGTGTCTACTTCTGGATCAGTCAGCTACGAGGGGCAGTGGAAGTGAGGTAGCGAGTACATTGGTAGCAAAACCCACTCCTGTATGTGTTGGGGCTCTCCCGAAGAAGGGGTAATGGTAACACAGTGAACCAGCAATGAAGCTGGTTATTTTAAATTATTTTAAATTCACTTAAGGATTATAGGCATTTCATGATGTCAAAATAATTGCAACAGAAACAATAATAACAAACAGGTTTGAATAAATTTTTAAAAATATTTTATTATTTTTAGAGAGAGAGGAAAGGAGGGAGAAAGAGAGGGAGAGAAACATCGATCATGTTGCCTCTCACACACCCCTAACCAGGGACAGCCCACAACCCAGGCATGTGCCCCAGCAAGGAATCTAAAGGGCTGCCTTTGATTTTGCTGGATGATACCCAACCAACTGATCCACACCAGTCAGGCCTGAATAAGCTTTTTATAGAAGAAAACGAATTGAATTTTCCAATCGAAAGAACTCACATTCTAGGCAAAAATCAGTGAATAGAGATCAAAACCTAGATCCCTGTATATTCTCAGGAAGGAAAAGGTGAATAATAAGAAAAAGTACCCTATATTGGACAGACACATTATTTTAAATTCACAACAAACAAAAAAAACATATCAATTATACCAGTTAGGATTCTTTAGTTGCAAGTGTCAGAGAACTCACCCACATTGACTTACACAAAAATAATATAAAATCACATAAAAGAAGGACTTAAGGTTGATAGTACTTCCAAATGCATCACGATGCAAGGGTTCAAACCAGGGCTTGATTTGGGGGAAAGAAACAAATACTATCCAAATGAGAACAGAAAGTGTTTATTCAGAATGGTTATAGAAAGGGAGTCAGTCACCCTCACTTGGGTCTAGTTCAAAGACGGGCTGAAGAGTGGGAAAAAGGAAAGATTACAAGTATGTTTTGTTTGGAGGCTGATGGCATGAGAAAGCTGGAGGTGGCTTACTACAAGTGGGCATCTTGTGGGATTGGTCTGGGGATCATACTCAGCTTCCTCTGGCTTTTCTGCGTTGGAGTAGGACTGATAATAAATAGGGAAATGGCAGTCACTGATCAAAAGTTAGGGAAACTGGCAGTCATTGACCAAGTTCTGACTGTTCTCGGCTGATTGCTGTAGAGGGTGTAGGTCAGAGATCTGTTGTCACATATGGTCTGGCCATTATATATTCAGTGTCTGTGTATTTATAGTTATTGGCTCTAATTCATGGCGTGCTCACTCCATTCTGCATGTTTTATCCTGGTGGATTTAAAAATGGCTCCATCAGCACTAGGTTTAGATCCTTTCTCAATCGGGTTTATCAGAGAAGAACATGACTCTCTTTTCTAGAACTTCTGGGATGGGGTGGAATTTGCCCTTGTATTTCACTGGCTCTAACTACATCATATTCCACACTCGAGCCAACTGCAGTGGTGGGCAAGTAGAAATCATGAACAGCAAGCATTTAGCTGAGTGTATGGGGGAAATAAATCCCCAAACAAAAATTGTGGCTATTTTGCTTTGAATGGTAAGGTACTATCCAATAAATACTTATTGCAGGAATAAATGAATAATAGTGAGTCTGGCCTCACTCTGCTTAATACCAAATCTCAGAATACAATTACAATATTTTCAGACTTTTAAAGAAAACTGTGATCGAAAGTAGTGTCACTAGGACATGTTGTCCTATATGTGTGAAGGCAACAAACTAAATTCTGCTGTGCAATTACTTCTCAAATTAGTCCACACTTGTATTCTTTTTAAAAATAATTACTCTGGTCAGCCATTAAAATTATGAACTCAAGAATAGTAATTGTTAGTTTTTTTTAAAGTTATACACTCTCCAACAAAACTAGCAAAGTTTGTACTGACCCAGCTTCCAAGTCATAATAAGAATCCTCAGGGGAAATAATACTTCAGCACCAAACCCGCTTAAAATTCTAAAGTAGTGAAACTTCAAGAATGTAAGTGGAGTAGTTTTTTTTATTGTATTTTAGAGAGGGAGAGAGAGAAACATTGATTTGTTATTCCACTTATTTATACATTCATAAATGCAGCTGGTTGATATAAGAAGCAACGAATGAATGCATAAAATCATTGCCTCAACCAGGGATTGAACCTGCAACCTGGAGTGTTTTAATGTTCACGATGGAATTTATATGAACTCAAGGCAAATTATTGAACTACTAATTTTTATCCCTCATTATAAAAATAATTCTGTAATTTCATAGAAGAAATTCCTTTCAAAGAATCATTCTGGAGGTCATAATTTGGATTGTACAATTATTGTACTTCTTAAACATACACTTACAGATACCAAAGTATTGTTTGGTTGATTTCAAGTCATGGAGCTTCTACAAATTTTCTTTAGTGAACAAATATTGCCTCTCAATGAAAAATAGACTTAAATATCCCTCCAGAATATCCATGTATTAGTTTTCTAGGGCTACCATAACAAAGTACCACACCCTGGGTAAGTTCAACAACAGACATTTATCATCTCACAGTTCTGCAGGTTAGAAGTCCAAAATCAAGTTGTCAGCAAGTTTGGTTCCTTCTGAGGGCTGAGGGAAGGCTTCGTTCCAGGCCTCTCTCCTTGGCTTGTATTTGGCCGTCTTGTCCCTGTGTCTCTTCACATTGTCTTCTCTCTCTGCATCTTACCTGATCCAAATTTCCATTTTTATAAGGACACCAGTCATATAGGATGATGGCTCACCCTATATGATTTCAACTTTAAGTTCATCATCTTTGTGATAATCCTCTCTCTAAATAAGGTCCCATTCTGAGGTACGGGAGTTAGGATTTCAACATGTGAATTGGGGAGGATCACAGTTCAACCCATAGCAATCCTATTTAATAATAAGTGTAGAGATACACAAGATATTCATGTACTTCAGATTCTAAGCAATCCAATGGTCCTAATTAATGAAGACACAGCACTAGGAAACAATCCTCTTGCTATTCCCTCAGGACTCTGGCACCATAGGACAGCCTCTGGCACTGGAGCTCATTCAGGATGTCAGGGGCTGGGCCGTCAGTGTCTCTAGTCCCTTGCAGCGATTCTGCCTCACTGCTGCGGGGTGATGTCAGTAGGCTCTGCTGACAGATGTTGATTGGACATATAAGGCAGCCTGTTCCTAGAACTCCTGTGGGTTCTTAGTTGTTTTACTTTATTTGCTAGGCAAAGACACCAAACATTTGCCCTAACGCCACTCACTGACTGATAGCACAGCAGTAGGGCATTTCTCTGACCTTCTCAATCGCATATGGAGTCCCTCTGGAGGTCATAGGAAATGAACCTTGCACAACCTGCCCTTTTTTGCTGGCCATTGTGACCTCCCAAATGGCAGCTTAGAGAGTTTTTTTCCCTTTCCTTCCTCTGGATCTAGACACATACTTGTGAAAAAGCTGTGGGTGCAGCCTTGCACTACCTCATTAAACAATGTCACATAGTCTACATTTTGCACACTGAAAAACCAATCCTATTTACACCTCAAGGAAATGAAAGGGCATTCGCATAAGTCAGTGAAGGGATTCCCCCAGGAAAGTCCTTGGAAATCAGCCAACTGGCACAGCCTCAACCAGGAAGTAAAATGACATCTTTGTCTCAGCAGGCTGCTCCTGTGCATGGGAAGATCAAATAAAAATGGTCTGCCACAACCAACCTAGAGAAAAAAAGAAATTAGCCCAGCAGCAGTACCCCCTGGGATCCTCAGTCTCCACAGTAAGTATGTTTGTCCTTTGGAGTCTGCACAGTCACAGGTACTTCCAAGGTCCTATGTAACTAGGCAGAACAAAGGGCAAGCCTGTGACCTGTTGGAAGGAAGCAAGTCGAGGGGCTTTGGAAACACAAAAGGCTCCTTATGTTAAGAAGCTGATTCCAGCATTTGACCCCAGGGCTCATGTGTCACAAGATGTATTAGTTTGCTAGCGCTGTGTGCAGGTATCCCTGCTTTCCGAAAGTTCATTTCCCACCAATCCTCTTTTACAAAAGAGCTACATTACTATAGTAATGGCTTTTTTTTTTGTGAAGCAAAAGTCCTCTTCATATTTCTTTTGATTAGAAAAAAACATGTACTAGTATAGGTCTTCTGTAAAACTGAAGTGGCACAAAGTGAACTTCTGAAAAGCAAGGGTACCTGTACCCGTTTCTGCTAACCAAAAAAATCTGAAGAGGATTTTTGCTTTTACACACACACAAAAAGGCAAAAGCACAAATAATGATTGGTGCTTGTATTGTAGGAGTCTCTAAAGGGGCAGCCAGCTCCCCAAGCAACAAGAGTGGCACCACCAAGCCCCTGTCTTGGGAATATCCCAGCATCAAACCTATTGGCTTTGAACCATGTCTGTGAGCCTCTGTGCTTTATCTCGATTTATTTTGTGCATCCATTAGCAGGATGTGTCCTAAGTTATCAGTAAAGGCTAAGACATCTCTTAAGCATGTTATACTTAGGGTAAAACTGGATGTAATTGAACGTTTCAATCGTGGTGAATGGCATAAAGATATTCTGCCTCCATTGAATTTGGGGTCTGGAAATGCTGAAATTTTTTCCATATAAATTATGGTAATTGTGTCTTCACCGTTTTGGCATATGAAAGGCTTCATAGGAAAACTTTGCTTTTGGATAGTGAGGGAAACCTGTATTAGTGAAAAAATCTCAGTTTTCCACCTGTTACTTTCTTTACTCTCAAACTACTACCAAATACACAACACTTCTGGTCAGCAAATGTGTGGGGCTTTTCCCCACACCAAGCAATCTCCACATCACCAGCTGGGTGTCCTACGATTGAATTCAGTTCTTACACTATCTATAGTACTTGGAGATGCTTTAGATCCCACAGGTTAAGGACTCAATCCAGCAAGACATCTCCTACTCCATTTCAGATGCCTGTTGCAAGAAGTAGGTCTCCAGGTTATGCACAACTTCTGTCCAACTTGGCTACAAATCACAAGTTCCCATGACCCCTCCTGAAGTTTAATTAATATATTTACCAGTTTATTAAAAGATATGATAAAGGACACAGGTGAAGAAATATATAGGGTGAAGTCCAGGGGTTCCCAAGTGCAGGAGATTCTGTCCCTGATACATGGATGTGTTCACCAACCTGGAAGCTTTTCAAACCCCATAGTCTTTGGATTTTTATGGAGGCTTCATCACCTGGGCATAATCCACCCTTAACTCCAGTTTCAGCCCTTTTCCCTTCTCAAGAGAATGGGTAGGGTGGGAGGGGGTGCTGAAAATTCCAAGTTTCTTATCATGGCTTGGTCCTTCCAGTGACCAGCCTGCCACTCATGAGCCATCTGGGAGTCTACCCAGAGTTGCCTCATTAGAACAAAAAACACTCCTATCACCCAGGAAAAATCAAGGGTTACAGGAGCCCTGTGTCAGAGGCAGAGACCAATATATATTTTTTCTATTAGCTCACAGATCACTGATGAATATAGATGCTAAAACTCTCAACGTAATATTAAACTCAACAGCACATTAAATAGTGTACTCACCCCTGTCTGGGTAGCTCAGTTGTTTGGAGCATCATCCCGATACTCCAAAGTTATGGGTTTGATCCCCAGTCAGGGCACATACAAGAATCAACCAATGTCAGTGGATTGAGCGCGGGCTGGGAACCAGGCAGTCCCGGTTCGATTCCCAGTCAGGGCACATGCCTAGGTAGCAGGCCAGGTCCCCGTGAGGGCCACGTGAGAGGCAACCATACATTGCTGTTTCTCTCCCTCTCTGTCTCCCTCCCTTCCCCTCTCTCTAAAAAGAAATAAAATCTTTAAAAAAAAAAAGAATCAACCAATGAATGCATGAATAAGTGGAACAACAAATCTATGTTTCTCTCTTTCTCTCTCCCCCAGCCCAAATCAATATTTTTTTTAAATTTTACTCAGATTGAATAAAAACTAAACTCTAAAAAAAATTTTTTTTAAATATTGTACTCTAAAAATATTATGATCGATGATCAAGTGGGATTTACCCCTGGAAAACAAGGATGATTCCACATATGCAAATCAGCGAACGTGATATACTATAACGGCTTCCAGTCAAGATGGAGGCATAGGTAGACATGCTTTGTCTCCTCATTCAACCATGAGAAGAATTACAACTAAACCTCAAAACAAGTAACACCCAGAACTGTCAGAAAATTGAACTGTATGGAAGTCCAACAACCAAGGATTTAAAGAAGCCACATTCATCCAGATGGGTAGGAGGGGAGGAGACCTGGAGTCAGGGCAGAGAGGCTAGGAGATGTGGTATGGCACAGAGAGAAAGTGGCTGTGGAGAATGAGCAGTCCTACATTTATGTATGGTGGATAAAAATTAGGAGGGACACCTTGGGAACGAGCAATCCCAGCCTCAGGCCAGATGCACAGCCTAGGGTTCCACCACTGGAAGATAACCCCATAACTATGGCTGTAAAAACCAGTGAGGGTTGGGGCAGGAAAGAAACTGCTGGTTTTTCAGGAGAGTCTATTTAAAAGGTGCTTAAGTGTGCAAACCCACCCACCCTGGGATTCACTGCCAAGGCAACAGCAGGAAGAACACCAGTTGCATATGGGAAGTGGATAAAGTGACTAGAAAAGATGAAAGTGCTAGGCAAACCTCCAGAAGCCAGGCAGCAACATTGTCCTCTCTCTGAGCCCTCCCCCACAACACACAGAGTAGCAAAGTGGTGAAGCAGGTTGCCCAACCCTGGTGAATACCTAAGGCTCTGTCCCATACAACTTAACAGGTACACTAAGACAGGGAGTGACAGCAGCTCTATCTGAGACACAGAAAGAAACACAGGGAGGCTGACAAATGGAGGAAACAAAGAAATATGGCCCAAATGAAAGAACAGAACAAAACCCCAGAAAGGAATCTAAATGAAAAAGAGATAGCCAACCTATCAAATGGAGAGTTCAAACACTGGTGATCAGAATGCTCAGAGAACTCATTGAGTACAGCAACAACATAAAGGAAGAAATGAAGGTTATACTAAGTGAAATAAAAAAAAATCCACAGGGAACCAACAACGAACGAAAGGAAACCAGGATTCAAATCAATGATTTGGAACATACAGAAGAAATAAGCATCCTACAAGAACAAAAAGAAGAAACGAGAATTAAGAAAAATGATACTAAAATAAGCCTCTAGGACATCTCCAAATGTGCCAACATCCAAATCGTAGGGCTGCCAGAAGGAGAAGAAGAAGAGCAAGAAATTGACAGCTTATTTCAAAAAATACTGAAAGAAAACTTCCATAATTTGGCAAAGGAAATATACATACAAGTCCAGGAAGCGGAGAGTCCCAAACAAGTTGGACCCAAAGAGGACCACACCAAGACACATCATAATTAAAATGTCGAAGGTTAAGGGTTCCCATAAGACTGTCAGCTGATTTCTCAAAAGAAACTTTGTAGGCAAGAAGTATTCAATGATGAGAAGCAAGTACCTACAACTTAGATTACTCCACCCAGCAAAGCTATCATTTAGAATGGAAGGGCAGATAAAGTGCTTCCCAGACAAGATAAAGCTAAGTGTTCATCATCATCAAGTCATTATTACATGAAATGTTAAGGGGGCTTATTTAAGAAAAAGAAGATCAAAACTATGAATATTAAAATCACAACAAACTCACAACTATCAACAACTGAATCTAAAAAAACAAACTAAGCAAACAACCAGAACAAGAACAGAATCATAGCTATGGTGATCATTTGGAGGGTTAATAGCTAGGAGGAGTAAATGGAAGAATGGGGGAAAAGTTTCAGGGATTAAGAAGCTTAATTGGTAGGTGCAAAATAGACAGGGGGATGTTAAGAATAATATAGGAAATGGAGAAGCCAAAGAAATTATATGTATGACCCATGGACATGAACAAAGTGGAGGGATTGCTGGAGGGAAGGGGGTTACTGGGCAGAGGGGAGCAAAGCGGGGGCGGGGGGATTGGGACAACTGTAATAGCACAATCAATAACATTTACTTAAAAACATGATACACTACATTAATAAAATAAAAGTTAAAAATTATATCATCTCAACAGATATAGAAAAAAATGGACAACATTCAACATCCTTTGATGAAAAAAGATCTCAACAAAGAGGGTATACAAGGAATGCACTTCACCATAACAAAGGCCACATGTGACAAGCTCACAACTAACATTATACTAAAGGTGAAAGGTTGAAGCTTTTCCTCTAAAATCAGGAACAAGTCAAGAGTGCCACTCTCACCCTTATTCAGCAGAGTAATGGATATCCTAGTCAGAGCAGTTAAGCAAGACAAAGAAACAAAAGCCATCCTAATTTGAAAAGAAGAAGTAAGATTGTCTCTATTGGCAGACAATATGATCTTATACATAGAAAATCCTAAAGACTCAAACAAAAAACTGTGAGACCTGATCAACAAATTCAGTAAAGTTACAGGATATAAAATACATTCAGAAATTAGTTGCATTTCTATACACTAACAACAAAATATACAAAAAAGAAATTTTACAAATCTGTTCATGTTAGCATAAAAAAAGAGGAAATTTAAATCAGGAAGTGAAAGATCTGTATAATAAAATCTAAAAAGCTCTGATAAAAAGTATGAAGAACATACTAATAAATGGAAAAATGTTTCCTGCTCATAGGTTGGAAAAATTAATATTGTTAAAATGTTGATAGTACCCAAAGCCATCTATACATCAATGTAATCCTGTCAAAATCCCAATGGCATTTTTCACAGAAATAGGAAAAATACTAAAATTAATATGGAACTACAAAAGACCCAAATAACCAAAATAATGCTGAGAAAGAAAAACAAAACTGGAGACATCACACTTTCTAATTTCAAACTATACTACAAAGGTATAGTAATTAAAACAGTATGGTACTGATATAAAAATTGAGAGCACAGAAATAAAACTTCACTTACATGGTTATGTAATATTTGACAAGAGACAAGAGGGCTCAGTGGGCAAAGGATAGTCTCTACAATAAATGGCATTGGGCAAGCTTGATAACCACATACATAAAAATAAAATTTGGGCCCCATCTTATACCACTCAATGAAAATTAAACTGGATTAAAGACATAAACCTAAGGACTGATACCATAAAACTCCTAGAAGAAAACAGAGAGAGAAATCTCCTTGACATTAGTCACAGCAATGATTTTTTGGACATGAGACCAAAAGCATAAACAAAAAAGCAAAAATCAACATGTGGGACTACATCAAACTAAAAAGCTACTACACAGCAAAAAAATAATTAACCGAATGAAAAGGCAACTTCCAGAATGGGAGAAAATATTTTGCAAATCACGTATTTGTTGATGAATTAATATCAAAAATATATGAAGAACTCATACAACTCAAAGACAGGAAAATAAAACAACCTAATTAAAAATTGGACAGAGGAACCGAATAGACATTTTTCCAGAGAAGACATACAAATGGCCAACAGGTACATGAAACTGTGCTCAACATCACTGATCATCAGGGAAATGCAAATCAAAACCACAATGAGATACCACATCACACCTGTTAGAACGTTTATCAACAAGAAGACAAGAGATAACTGTTAGCAAGAATGTGGAAAAATAGAACTCCTGTGCACTGTTAGTGGAAATATAAATTGGTGCAGCCACTTTGAAAAACAGAAAGGAGATTCCCTAAAAAGTTAAAAATACTAGTCCTATATGATCCAGCAATCCCACTTCTGGGTATGTATCCAAAGAAAATGAAGACAGTATTTTGAAGAGGTATCTGCACTCTCATGTTTATGGCAGTATTATTCACAATAGCCAAGATACGAAAACAATCTACATGTCTGTCAATGGAGGTATGAATTTAAAAATGTGATATATATACAGCATAATAAAATATTTTTCAGCCATAAAAATGAAGGAAATCCTGCCATTTATGACAATATGAATTAACCTGGAGGGCATCATGATAAGTGAAATAAGCCAGACAGAGAAAGACAAATACTGTATGGTAACACTTATATGTGGAATTTTAAATAAATATATGTAAATAAAAATTTCAAGTCTAACATACAAACAGACAGTAGAATGGTGGTTCCCAGCGGCTGGGCGTGGGGGAGGTGCAGGTCAAAGGGTGCAAACGTTCAGTTATAAGACGAGTAAGTTCGGAGGATCTCATGTTCCATATGGTGACTGTAGCTAATAATAAGGTATTGTATCCCTGAAATTTGCTCATAGGTCTCAAGTACTCAAAACCAAAAAAACAAAAACGGTAACTATATAAGGTGAAAGATGGATTAATTAACTTGATTTTGGTCATCATTTCACAATGTACATATATCAAATCACCACATTGTACTCTAAATATATCAATTTTAATTGTTAATTGTATCTAATGAAAGCTGGAAGAATAAATAAATTAATGTACTAAAACTTTGTTTCTACAATCAATGAATGAACAAATGAACTAAACAATGATTAAAAGGAAACGCTGTGTTTAGCTTCCTTTTTGTTTGCTTGTTTGTTTTAGGTAAGCCTTATTTTTATTGGTTCTTTTAAGAGCTATGAGAAGGAAATTTCACGATATCAAGGAATAAGATTCAACCAAACTTTTTTGCTGATGCTACTTTGATGTTTGACTGAGCATTATTATACAGCATTCAGCTATTACCCAAGTTTCAGCAATCTGTTGATGAAATTTTTAAAAGTAATTTGGTAATCTTTATGAAAGTTTGCAAATTCACAGTTGCTCTAATGAATCAAACTCAGGTTTGAAAACCTACTCTGCAGAAATTAAAGCACCAGTATTTATGAATGTATAAAACTAGATTTTTTATTTAGCATACTATGAAGGCACAAAAATCTAACAAATACCTGTATGACCTCCAAAAAGCAGTATTTTGAAGAAACTGTGTTATACCCAATGTAAAGGAATGTAATGCATCTATGAAAAAACATGTATATAGATAACCCTACTAAATTAGCAGATTTGTAGAACTCAAAAACTTAAGCATACTCATGCCAAGAAAGGCAAACTTTTCCACCATTTATTAAATTTAAAGGAGTTCAGTCAGACAGTGACCAAATAAAAGTTTCACGGCTCCCAGCACCATCAGAGAGGGTTTAAATCTACTTTTCTTCGCCATAATTTCATAAAAGCTCTTTTCATTTCACTGTTTCGAAAGCTGTAGATCAGTGGATTCAGCAGAGGCGTAAGAAGTGAATAAGCCAAGGACATCAGTTTCTTGGTTTCTGGGGAGTAGCCAGATTTGGGTTGTAAATAGGTCATACAGGCTGTGCCATAGAAGAGGGTCACAGATGTGAGATGGGAGGCACAGGTGGAAAACGCCTTCTGCCTCCCAGTGGTTGATGGCATCTTCAGGATGGCAAAGAGGATTCGAATGTAAGACAAGAGTATCAAAAAGAAAGGAACCATGACAATCAAAATGGTGCCAGTGAATGCATAGATTTCAAACCAGAATGTGTCTGCACACGCAAGCTCTAGCACAGCTGGGGTTTCACAAGATATATGATTAATTTCACTGGGGCCACAGAAGGGAAAACTAAACACCCATGTTGTCTGCACTGTAGCCACCATGATTCCTGAGACCCATGAGAACATTACTAATTTCATGAAAACACTGTTGTTCATAATCATTGGGTAGCTCAGAGGATGGCAAATTGCAGCAAATCTGTCATAAGCCATTGCCCCCAGAAGAAAGCATTCAGTGACACTCAAAAACAGAATGAAATACATCTGTGCAAAACAACTGACAAATGAAATCGACGTTGTCTCAGTGGAGAGAAACACCAGCATTTCAGGCATAATGACTGCACTGAAACTCACATCCACCGCAGACAAGTTCAGCAGGAACAGATACATGGGAACGTGGAGGCTCTGTTCCAGGGAGATGATGACTATGATCATGGCATTTCCTATCAGGGTCACCAGGTAAACAACCAAGAAAATGCCAAAGAGCTGCTCTTGCAGTTCAGGAAAGTTTGAAAAGCCCAAGAGGATGAATTCAACCACCGAGCTTTGATTTTGCCTTTTCATTTCAGTAGTAGAGCTTGTTTCACATTTATGGACATAGTATATGAGTTATGAAGTCACTGTCCAATAGCTGAGTCAGTGTGTACACTTACCCCAGGTATACTTGGCAGATAATATAAAAAAGAACTCGCCCAGAGAGGAACTCAGTATGGCAATTTTGGAGAATGGCCAGTTACACAGATTAATGAATCTTTCATATAGAGAGGAGGAAGTAAAGAATTCTGGCTCAGAATCTTGTCTGTAAAGTATAAAATATATTAAAATTCTTTTGCAACTTTTGCATTATGTGGTTTGAAAATGAAACATAGCCTTAAAGCAAAATAAATGATTTATAATTTAGAATCCATCTTCACAAATTGCTATCAGTATCATTCTTTTTCTCAATTTTCAATAATATGAAATTTAAGACTACAAAAAAATAAAGTATTAAAAAGTAGACAATGAAAAAAAACCCACAAAATTTTGATATCAACGTAATAGTTCAAAGTTACAGCTAAGTTGTTTTATATTTATTGCAAATATTTATGATGTTCAAAATGCATGTATGTGACCTGGCTGAATATGAAAATGCCACAGGAACACACAAAGGGGGTTGGACCTCAGATATACCTATCTTAACTGATCCGTAAATAACATGATTGCCTCCAGGCTTATTGGTTTATGCACAGACTGGCCATAGCCAATTACGTTAAGATTGGACTGCATGGGAAGTTTTAAGAACCAATTCTCTCTGGCTCATACATGTGACCATGATGATTTAAGAAAAGTTCAACCTTGGTCATTCTGAAACTAATTTCATTGTTTCCACTTTCTCCTTCTCTTTCTCCTTTCTTTCCTCCAATTTGCCTTCTCCTGAAGAAGTTCATTTCCTCATCAATTATTCAGCACACACTGATTAAGCAACTAACATTTTCTACGCTCTGTAATCTCAGGCACACACTTGACCCTACAACTCAACAGAGAACGGGAAATGCTACGTAAACTAGCATTCCCCCCTTCCTTTGGTACCCTCTACCTCCTCCCGTTATACCTTTCTCATTTTCTCCATTACAACCACTGACATTATAACTATAAATATATAGGTAGCATACAACTGTTAATTAATTTACATCTATAAATTAAATAATCTAATTTATATGTAAGTAAATATATTTATATAAATAATATATATAAAATCTAACGTCCTCACTAAAACATAAATTACAGGATTCAAAGGGGTTTTTTTTGTTCTTTGCTAGAGTCCCAATGTCTAAAACAGTCCCTGACCCATATAAATGCTAGATCGATGTTTGATGATTAGGAGGGTAAGTGAGGAAAATCCATGATAACTTTAAAAAATGGAGTGTCTTTAGAAAAGTGAAACCAGCACACAAAACTTTTGGGAAGCAAAAGTAATAGCAAGTGGGTTAGACGTTTAAAAGAGGGTCAGGTTAATTCTCAATGAGTGGCGAGGGGGAAATAGCCTTAATCACGGATGTCATCAATGGAATCATATTAGGTAGGTACAAGGAGAAATTCGAAAGGAGGGATGACTTGCTCAGGTCAGAGGTTCCTGATGACACATTATTTTACAATGGAGACCTACTGTCCTTTGTCTGATGTTTTGCAAACCTGCAAACACACCCTGGGAGGTGAGAAACCCAGAACACAGTAAGGACAAAGTAAGCTGAAGTCATTTAATATTGTCTGAGTGCAGATCATTAGACATTTGCCGGCAGAAGGCAGGCTGCCTTATTTCTGTGCTTGGCCATGATCATCCATGAAAATTAAATGGCTGGGTTAACCACAATAATCATAATTTGGATATCAAAAAAAATCACCTAAGCTTAGTAAAATGTATTCACAGGATAACACATTTAAAACCCATTTCTAGCCCTGGCTGGTGTAGCTCAGTGGATTGAGCGCGGGCTGGGAACCAAAGGGTCCAGGTTCATTTCCCAGTCAGGGCACATGCCTGGGTTGCAGGCCAGGTCCCTGTGAGGGCCATGTGAGAGGCAACCATACATTGCTGTGTCTCTCCCTCTCTTTCTCCCTCTCTTCCCCTCTCTCTAAAAATAAATAAAAATAAAATCTTTAAAAAAAACATTTCTAATGGGAAAAAGAGAATAATATATATTCAGCTGCTGATATTTAAAAGTGGATAGATTTTTTTAAATCAGAAAATTTGGGGTATCATATAAATAAAGTAGAAAACCTCTTAGGACTCACTGTGAGCGTGCTGTGGAAAAGAACACTCACGAGTGGTGAAGAGCCACTGACCACAGACGCTCTGTTTTCTCTGTAACTTAGCAGGAGACCCTACACCGTCTGGTCACTCCTTTCTGTAGACTTCATCCTTAGTGCACTGATTCTACGACATTATATGACATCGAATTCTATGCCCTGGAGAATCCCTCCCTAGGGAACGTGAACGCACTTCAATAATGCTTTTCCATAACCTCACATAATAACTAAAGCGGCTTGATCTTGGCCTCTCCAGGGAGAAAGTTCAAGAGCACAAACCTGGAGCCATCCCTCACATTTTTACAGGGAACAATACCTCTTCACACAAGAGACTCAGTTCCACCATGACATCCCTCAACAGGAGGAGAAAGCAGAGGCTGCATAAAGATTGTAAATGGGGTAAGAAGAGAGGGGTGGGATGAGGGGTGAGGCTCTGAGCAAAGGCAGGGGATCTGATTAGATGGGTGCACAGTTTGGTTGTGGTCAGAAACAAGTGAAGGCAGTCTGGGGAAGCTTTGTAGAAAGCCTGGAGGGCCCACCCCCATCCGAGAACTTTTGCTCATTTGAGTCACTATAAAATTTTGAGACAATAAAAGTCATTACAATTGTTTTAATAGGTAGAAATTTTAAACTAGGAGGCAAACAATCTGGACTATTTTATATGATTAAAGTAGTCATTTATCTCCTCTGATTCTGTTATTCTACCCATAAAATAAACATAACATCATTAATATAATGGAATACCTGTGAGAGCCATGGACTCAGAGATTGGTCCAAACTGGTTTGAACAGTTAGTAAGCCATTGGCTCAGTCCCAGCAGAGTGAAGAGATAAGTGAGTCTGCAGGCTTGGCTTTCTCCAGAACTGGATGATGTGGCCAGATTACCTTTGTCTACCTATCACTGCCACATGCCTGCAATAGGTTTCATTCAAAAGGAAATTAACGCCT
>PVJI01029183.1:0-15585 GCA_004026765.1 Micronycteris hirsuta
CATCATTAGCCATCAGAGAGATGCAAATTAAAACTACAATGAGGTACCACCTCACACCAGTCAGAATGGCCATCATCAACAAAGCAACAGATAACTGTTGGAGGGGATGTGGAGAAAAGGGAACCCTACTGCACTGTTGGTGGGAATGCAGACTGGTGCAGCCATTGTGGAAAACAGTATGGAACTTCCTCAAAAAAATTAAAATGGAACTGCCTTTCAACCCAGCAATTCCACTACTAGGATTATACCCTAGGAATCCCGAAAAACCAATTCAAAAGAACCTATGCACTCCAATGTTCATAGCAGCACAATTCACAATAGCTAAGTGCTGGAAACAACCTAAGTGCCCATCTACAAATGAATGGATCAAGAAACTATGGTACATCTACAGAATGGAATTCTACGCAGCAGAAAGGAAGAAGGAGCTTATACCTTTTGCAACAGCATGGATGGAACTGGAGAGCATTATGCTAAGTGAAGTAAGCCAGGCAGTGAGGGGCAGATACCATATGATCTCACCTTTGACTGGATCATAATCAACAAAAGCAGAAAGCAAGCAGAACATAACCAGAGACATTGAAATTAAGAACAGTCTAACAATAGCCAGGGGGGAGGGGGGAGGGGACAAGTGGGAGAAGGGTTTTCAGGAATCATGGTAGAGGACACATGGACAGAACTAAGAGGGAGCAGGGAGGCTGGGGAGGGGGGTCTGGTTTGTGGGGGAGGGAGGAAGAGAAGGGAGAGGATGCAAATAACTGTAATTGAACAACAATAAAGTAATTATTAAAAAAATATATACAAAGTAAAAAAAAAAAAAGAAATTTCAACTTATTCAGTGCTAGCGATAAGACACTGTGAGCCTTGGTAGCCCTGACTTCTGGCTTTTTTCCCTGGGAAAACCTGGATCATTGTGAAAGAGTCTATGTCCCTCTACCAACTTATTCTATAAAATGCTTAATCAGGCTCTTCTTCAAGGCCAGCCTTTTAATGGGCCTTGGATCGTTATCTGCCCCTTCTCACCCCACATTTCTGCTGCATTGCTTGTTGACCCTTATTATTTTACAAAACAGAGAATTTGATGCCACATATAAGCAATCTTGTTCATGCTACCTTCTGGCCTCTTTAGGTCTTACTACTGTCATTTTCCCCTGTAGTTATCACTGTCTTAATACTAAGATAATTTATGTATTTGTTTGTTTTTTGTCTCTCCCATCTCTAGAATCAGAGTTCCACACACATAGGGACTTTTATATGATTCATTCTCTGATGTATCTCTAGCATCTGGCACATAATGGATGCCTGACAAATATTTCTTGAATGAAAATGAAAATAAAAAACTGAAGTATAACCTGCCAACAAATAAGCACAAAAGACCATCTCAGATCATTCACTGTTTTGATGGTGGTAAAAGTTGAGGAGAAGCCATTGGGTATAAGACAGAGGAGCATGGGGATGAGAAAAGGAAGAACCAGCGTTGCCTCGTAATCTGGGATAACAGGTCACATTCTCCATGATACTTCCAGGTTACAGTGAATTCATATTCATTCAGATGGGTATGAATAAAGTCCTTCACTGATTCTATAAAATAAAAAGTTTGAGTAAGGCCAGTGTATTATTCTGCTGAGACTGCCAGAGCAAAATACTTCAAACTGGGAAGCTTGTACAACAGAAATTTATTTTCGTATAGTTCTGGAAGCTAGCAGTCCAACATCAGTGCCAGCAGATTTTTCTCAGAGGTCTCTCTCCTAGGCTTGCAAACTGCCACCATTTGCTGCCTTCCACATGGCCTTTCCTTACTGCATGTGTCTCCTTCTTAAGTTTCATTGTCCTGATCTTCCGTTCGTATCGGAGCACTGGTTGGATTGGATTAGAGCCCACTCCATCGGCCTCATTTTAATTTAATCGCATCTTTAAAGGCTCTATTTATAAATATATATAGTCACATCTGAGATACTGTATGTTAGGGCTTTAAAATATGACTTTTGGAGTGGCCCAATTAAGTCCATAACAGCCGCTTCTCTGTTTTGGTGGCAAAAACTATTTTATGAGTTTGTTTAACCTCAGAGAGAGTTGTGAATTTTGTTCTCAAGAGGTTCTTTCACAGAGGAATTACTGTTGGGTGGTCACATGTCTTGTGGTGATGCATGATTTTAATAAATCAGACATATCTCATGGAGTGTACATTTCTCTAAATCCCTTAAAATTTCAAAATATAGTGCAATGGAATCCAAAATTCTATAAAATCATTGCTTATCACAGGAATGCAAGGATACTAGGTCATGTATAGCTAGATTGCCCTGGAAGGGTTTTGAAACCCAAACATGTAAAAAGATTTTATGAAGGTAATTAGAGGTATTTCTACTAGATCCAACCCCATTGCTTCAAAAATAGAAAGCAGAAATAAGGTAAAAGTATTTAATACAAATGAACAGCACAAAGTAAAACTTAAAGATAGATAAAATACATACATACCAGTTCACAATCAGAAGAATGTTATGTGCATTGACTACAAGGATATTAAAAATAATTTAGTGGAACATTTTTATTTTATATATGGGGAAATTAAATCTTGAGAAGAAAAATCGTCTTCTTCATGTAACAGATGGTAAGTAGAACCAAGACCCACCCACTCCTGACTCAGGGCTCTGGTTCTCATTCCCACTCTCTCTCTGCTGAGAATACATAGAATCCAAGGAGAACGCCTTGTCCTGCCCAACGGCTGCCTAACCTGGATAGAATGAAATTTGCAACATATCATAAGGACTAAGTGCTACCAATGAAGTTTAGGTAGGAAATAAGGGAGACTAGAGGAAGGAGAGTAGAATCCCTATTCAAAAGACATGAGAAACACTGTTTACTATCTCTGAACTTAGCCAAGACATTTCACTTCATTAAACCTAATTGTGTCATTTGCACACTGGGAATAATAATAATCCTTGCCCTATAGGCCTCCCTGGCCTATTGATGAACCAGAAAGATAAAGGACCTTCAAAGTCTTTGTAAATATTAAAGTGGTACTCAAACACTATGTGATAATCACTGCTATATGCCAAGAATTAGTGTGCCAATGAGATCTAGTTTTAGGCAAAGAGCTGAGTTGGAAATGTAATCTGGCCTAGATATACTAAGAATGAAAATGTCAGTTTTATTTACGTTCTTTAAAAAAAAATATGCCAGCTACATGAACCAACTCAGAGTTCAAGTTTAAAGAACACCATCTCCATTTTAATTAAAGTACATAAACTATGGCCTATAATGACAACTGCAGTCAAGAAGACATGGTCTTAAAACCAGTAATTTTCTGGCACCGTTTTCTCAGAACTAGTATGTTTAATGGAGGTTTAGTACAATGTAACAAAACTGAGCTCCCTTCTAAGTAGAGAACTCCCTGATGGCAGGTTTCTGAAAATCCAATTAATGACAACCATCAGGAATTAGTTACTGAAGACCACATCTATATAAAACCTAAATGTTCCTGTCTTTGATAGTATATGCACACAAGATAAACTCATATTTAGTTTCTCCTGGAGTCTCTACTTGCCTCATGTCCAGAAAATATCTCCCCTCAAAACATCTCCTGCTATTTCTGAGTTTCCCAGAAGGCTATATCAGGAACTCTGGTCCTTCACATTCTCCAGTTCCTGACTCCCACACCAGCAGTGGTCACCTCTGCTATTGATGAACACCGTGAGATCCTGGTGTACTGTCCTCTGCTGATGATAACATTGACATCCCATGGCAAAATCTCCAGCCAGGACCACGGTCTTTCGCCAGGTGAAAACCAACTCTCTTCAAGGGTTGAGCATGCTCTAAGCTTCTTCTGGCTTCAGAATCCAGCCCCTCTGAACTCCCATCCCCTCAGCTTCAGTGATAGGAGAAAAGCCTTGCCAGAGCCTTTCCCTCCATTAGTCCAAAACCTTATATGTCTTGCCCCAGGGCTAGCCTATTCACAAGATGATTGACAATTTGCAGATACATTCCTTCAGGAGGGAACCTCTATGTACCGGTGGAGGTCTGGCATTAGAGGCACATGATTAAAACAGAGTAACTATCCCAAAGCCTGGCTTGCTGGGTCTTAACTTTTTGACATTTTCAATATGCAGAGTCCAGTCCAGTTTGCACTGTCTTATACTCAGTCCATACCTTTTTGCATTATTTCCTCTATCATGAAGTAAAGAATTCAGATCTGTACGATTTCCCTGCTGGTTTGGTTTTGGCTTCCAGGCTCTTGTGAACAAATAAACAAACAAGTTAAAAAAAAAAAAAACCAAAACCCAAAGAGGGAATTAATTGGCTTATATAACTAGGAAGTACTGGAATCCCTGAGGATGCCACGCACTCACCCATTGTCACATCTGAATTCCATCTTTCTCTACTTCTATGTTATGTTTCTTTCTTACTTGAGAAAGAATTATTCCATGTAGCAAGCAGAAGGTTGAAGGGGCCCTGACTACAGACAACTCTAGACCAGTTGTCATCCCATCCCATCTTAGCAACTAAAGGAGAGAGAAAAAAGGATTCTGACCTACCATCGGTCATTTGTGTCCCCCTGGCCAATCATTATAGTTGAGAGGATATAAGCAGCTTCACCAGATACAAATGGAGTGATAAATGAGGACAAAGGTAAGGAGGTGCTACTCCAAGATGGAGAAGGAAAGCAAATGGACAAACAGAAGCAAGGGATTTGGGCTGTCTAAACAACAACTTAGAGTCATAAGGGAAGGGGATTGAGGTGCTGCATGAAAAAGTTGAGGGGATTAAGCAAAAAACAAACAAGCAAATAACCTCATAGACCCAGAAAACAGTATGATGTTTACCAGAGGGAAAGGGGGTGAGGGAGGTAGAGGAGGGTAAAGGAGGGCTAAATGGTAATGGCAGGAAACTTAACTTCGGGTGGTGAACACACAATACAAAATACGGATGATATATTACAGAATATTGTACACCTTAAACCTGTATAATTTTACTAACCAATGTTACCCCAATAAATTCAGTAAATTTAAAGAAAAATTTAGGGACCTGAAAGTGGATTTTTTTACCTATTCAAAAGTGGTTTACTGACATCCCCAATTTACATTACTAAACAGAACTCTTGGTGGCTTAGTCTCATAAATGGCAGTTAGGCACCTTCCCTGAATTAAAGACCAGTTTGGTAGTTATTTGCCTCCTACCCTTAAATTCTGAAGTACCCACCAGAGTGATGACCATTAAAAGAAAAAGAGAATCTGCTCCAAGTCCAGAGCCATTCTCCTTCCTAGAAGGCAGAAATTGTTTGCAACTCTTTAAATTGAAAATTTTCCAGGTTTGAAATGATCAGTCCTCCTGGAAAACCTGTTGCATTTGTAGTATTCTTAATGATTAAAGCATAGATATTAAAATCAGACAGCCCTGGATTTGAAGCTCCTCTCTACCATCTACTGTTTACAAGAGTGACTTTGAGCCGATTTCAGTTTCAGTTTCCTTGTGAATAAAATGCAGACAATAATTTCCACTTCACTAGGTTGTTGTGAGGATTAAATTAAATAAGTCCTAGCTATTATTAATGGTAGTAGAGTGGCTGTTTTAGAATCAATTCAACTTTTACTTTCATTCAAACCAATTCCATGTACTTTATCAGGAAGAGAAAGCTCTTTCCAACTAAGTGGACCATCTATTCTAATCACTTAACTGGCTGAAAAAAAAGAAAACTGATAGTGACATCAGTTTTCAGACACATGCCCTCATTTTTGTAGACAATGCGTTCACAATGGAATTTTGGAATGCATACGATAAGCAACAGCAAAGAGAGGGAAGAGAGTAAGAAGAAATAAATTGATGCCTGAGGCAGTGAAGTATGTACTGTGGAGTCCTAATTATAAAGGCAAAAGGTTCTCACACAAATTCATAACTTAGAAACTCATACTAGAGACCTCACAGTATGCAGAAATCTCAGTTCCACAGTCTAGGAGATTTGGAACTCAGATAACATTTATTATACAGTTGACCCTAAAGATATGCATGGATCTGGGTCACACCCAGCATAAGTAGAAAGCTTACATAAGAGGACCCGCTGAGATAGATTCTTCCTAACTAAAACAATGTAAATGAAAATGTAAGACTATTAAGGAAGCTTAATATTCCTGAGAAGGAGAAACCTGCATTCAGCATAGTAAGGTCACAGTCCTAGAAGAGTTTCAGGTTCCAAAGAATTATAGTTTGGAGAATTAAAAGACTAGTGCATTAGAAACATTAAGAGAATATATTAAAATCCAAAAGTTGTGAAAAAGTCTGAAGATTTTCCAAGATAACATCAGTGAGGTTTAGTTGATTCTTGACCTGAAAAAGTAATATTACATTCTTAGATATGAGCAAGGTATTGTTTTAGAAAGGCAGATGGGGAAAGGAGAGATCTTGAGAATGAAAGGGAGAGAGGAAAGAGAGAGAAGAAAAAGAAGGAGGAGGAGGAGGAGAAGGAAGAGACGAGCACGTAAGAAATGAAAACATACTACACTAAGAATGACAAATTAAGACAACAAGACTCCCTCCCCTGACGCGCGCGCACACACACACACACACACACACACGTATCACATCCAAAAACAGATGTAGCATGAATCCAATAAAGTTTAAATTTGAAGGCCTGTCTCTCAAGTTCCTCTCCAAGATTCAAAGGCTAGATTGAACTACCTGTTCTCTCAATTATATATTTTATTACATTTACAGACCTAAGATCCTTTTTTAATTTTATTTTTTATCCTTACCTGAGGACATTTTTAATTGATTCAGAGAGAGAAGAATGGAGATTGAGAAACATCAATATGAAAGAGAAGCACTGATTAGTTGCCTCCCATAAGCACTGCACAACCAGGGAGTGAACACCCAAACTAGCCATGTACCCTGATGGAACTGAACCCACAATTTTTCAGTTGTGGTTGGACACTCCAACCCACTGAGCCCACACTGGCCAGTGCACAAACCTAAGTTCTTTTAACTGCAATCAGTCAAAACCAGTGGCTCTTTACACTGCATCTTCCTCTTCAGTCAAGTGGCACTGGGAGGACCATGCAGATTTTGGAATCAGACTAAGAGGAAAATAAATTAGAGATGCCTTTGGTTTGAGTTCAATGGGATATGTTCATGAAGTTCATGGTCACAAGACCAAAGTTTATGCTGTATGAATATGTCCCATGGTGTCAACACCAGAAAGATGTGGCTGGGGGAAGAGAAAAAGGATGGTTAATACACACAGAGCTAGAAGCTATCTTTAGAGAAATTCTTCAAAACATTATAGCTCATATACAAAAGATAAAGGTTGCCCCAAATTTGACAGTTCTGAAGTTTTGCATATTACCAGTGACAAATTATGAGACTGTAGGAATACTTCTAAATGGCCAATAAATTAAAAATTATTTGACTAATCCAGAGGAGAGACCAAATTATTTTTCCTTTTTTTATTTGTAGAAAATAATATTACTAAGGTTGCCAGATATAAGATGCCTGATTAAATTTAAATTTCAGATAAACAACAACAAATTTTTAGCATCAGTATTCCCAGTATTGTGTGGAATTTAAATTTAAGTAAACATCTTGTATTTTTATTTGTTAAACCTGATAACCCTATAAATTAAAAATTCACTGGGATATGAAGAAATGACCAAAGAGAATGTAGCACCCCCCTCTGCCAAAAAAAAAAAAATGCAGAAATAAAGGATTATAGATGCATTTTGGGTAGTTAACTGAGAAAATCACTGTTATTTTTCATTATTGTCTTCTATTTTTACCCTAAATGAATACATTTATACCACATTTCATCCCTTCTTGTAAGGCTGGCCCAAAGACCTGAATCTGCCCCTGCTACTACCTCTTCCCTCAAAGGGTACAAAATCTGTCAGGACTCCCAACAACAGAATTGGAAGAATAGCCAAAAGTGATAATGAGTTAATGCTGGCCATTAAAGGTAGTAAGAAGGTGTTTTACAACTGTATCACAGAAAAGAAATATTTGAGCATATGTAGAGCCATTAACAAATAAGGAAAGAAGTGAAATTAATAATGACTCTAAAACAGCTGAGATAATGAACTCCTTTTTCAACTCTGTCTTTGGCAAGATAAATAAGGAAATGGAATTTGCAGAACTAGGAAGTAATGAAGACCTTGTGAAAATAGCTATTAATATAAGGTAGGTAAAAAAATGCTTAGAAAACCTGAATAAATCATGGTGACTTGGAAATTTGCATCTTAGAGTCCAGAGGTGAGCACATAATGAAGTCACTAAACTACAGACCATTGTTTTCAAGAATTGTGGGTCTAAGAGAGGAAATTGAAAGCAGAGAGAGGGGAATGAAGGCAGAAAATATAAATGGATTTAAGAAAAGAATATGAAAAGTATAAAAAAATTATTCTATCCACTATAATGCATATTTGAATTAGTTAGTAACCGAAAGGAAACAGAACACTTATTAAGGAAATCCTATAAAAATATTTATGATACTCATAAAATCGCAAAACAGATGAGTCAAGATTTTGTAGGTATAATAAAAAGCCAGTCAGATAATATAATAGGAATGTATAGTATTATATGTCAAAAACATTTTGTACTCAAAATTATTCTTGATTGGCTGGATAAAGGTTATAGTTATTTCATTGAAATCAAGAGTCATAAATAACACTAAAATATAATGCTGGACAAAAAAAATAGTGGGAAATTATAGGAGTGGATAGAGCAAGAGCTAGTCTAATTGCCAGCCAAATTCTAAAACTTCCTTTCAGAGATTCTTAAAAGAGAAATAAATAAAATCTGTAACTGTTAACCATTTCTCATTAGGAAGATACTTCAACACAGACCTCATGAAAATCACCAAGTCAAAGAATTGGAAGGTATCTAATATGAGGGAGGTGAAATTAATTTTCCCAAGGCAAAAAGTAAACACCATGGAATTTCAAATCAATGTAGAATTGGTATTATCCAATTCACTCATTTTATAGATGGGATGGTTGAGTCCCAGAGAGACTAAACAACCTGTGCAAAATAGCTGGAGGAAAAGCCAAGATTGGAAACTAGATCATTTTGATTTTTATTTCTTTTTTGTTTAATGGTCATTTTTTATATTTTGTTGTTAGTTCCATGAGCTCAGAGACTAAGTTTCTTTTAAACTACTATACCTCGGCACCTCACGCCACACCTGGAACACACATACACAGTATTTGCTAAATTATTCAATAAGCACGATACTATCACTATTCATCTTTGCTTTTACTTAATAAGGAAATTTTCTCCATCCTTTCCTTTGGTCCATATGTTCTCAAAGCAAGGGTTTTTGGTACAGTTACTATTGAGGTGTGATAAGTAAATAACTATTCATTCTTTTTTTAAAATATATTTTATTGATTATACTATTACAGTTGTCCCATTTGTTTCTTCCCTTTATTCCCCTCTGCCCTGCACACCCACTCCCACCCGCATTCCCCCTCCTTTAGTTCATGTCCATGGGTAGTACATATAAGTTCTTTGATTTTTCCATTTCCTATATTATTCTTAACCTCCCCCTGTCTATTTTCTACCTACCATTTATACTACTCATTCCCTGTACCTTTTCCTCCTTTCTCCCTCTCCTCCTCCCCCAATGATAACCCTCCATGTGATCTATATTTCTGTGATTCTGTTCCTGTTCTAGTTGTTTGCTTAGTTTGTTTTTGTTTTCGTACTTTTTTTAGGTTCAGTTGTTGATAGTTGTGAGTTTGCTGTCATTTTACTGTTCATATTTTCAATCTTCTTATTTCTCTTAGGTAAGTCCTTTTAACATTTTATATAATAAAGGCTTGGTGATGATGAACTCCTTTAACTTGATCTTATCTGGGAAGCACTTTATCTGCCCTTCCATTCTAAATGATAGCTTTGCTGGATAGAGTAATCTTGGATGTACGTCCTTGCCTTTCATGACCTTGAATACTTCTTTCCAGCCCCTTCTTGCCTGCAAGGCCTCTTTTGAGAAATCAGCTGATAGTCTTATGGGAACTCCTTTGTAGATAACTGTCTCCTTTTTTTCTCACTGCTTTTGAGATTTCCTCCTTATCTTTAATCTTGGGTAATGTAATTATGATGTGCCTTAATGTGTTCCTCCTTGGGTCCAACTTCTTTGGGACTCTCTGAGCTTCCTGGACTTCCTGGAAGTCTATTTCCTTTGCCACATTGGGGGAATTCTTCTTCATTATGTTTTGAAACAAGTTTTCAATTTCTTGTTCTTCCTCTTCTCCTTCCAGCATCCCTATGATTCAGATGTTGGAACATTTAAAGTTGTCCCTGAGATTCCTAAGCCTCTCCTCATTTTTTTGAATTCTTGTTTCTTCATTCTGTTCTGGTTGACTGTTTATTTCTTCCTTCTAGTCCAAATTGTTGATTTGAGTCCTGGTTTTCTTCCCTTCACTATTGGTTCCTTGAATATTTTCCTTTATATCACTTTGCATAGCCTTTACTTTTTCCTCTATTTTGTGACCATACTCAACCAATTCTGTGAGCATCCTGATTACCAATGTTTTGAACTGTGCTTCTGATAAGTTGGCTATCTCTTCATTGCTCAGTTGTATTTTTTCTGGAGCTTTGATGTGTTCTTTCATTTGGGCCATTTTTTTTTTTTGTCTTGGTATGCCTGTTACATATTAAGGGGTGGAGCCTTAGGTATTTGACAGGACTGGGCAACCAATTTCGCTGCATTATGGCACTGTATGTGGGCGAGGAGTCCAAGAGGGAACAGTGACACGTGTTCAGCTCTCTGCCAGCTTTCAGTCATTTCCTCCACTACCCACAAGCAAATTGGGCCCTTCTGGTGGTAATTCCTGGGTGGGGTGGTTTGTGTATGTTTTAGGATCCTGTGGGTCTCTCCAGTGAACTTTCCTGTGAGGCTGGGAGTTTCTCTCACTGCTGCAATCCCTACAGGTTTTTTCAGTCAGAGGTTTTGAGGCTTTATTTCCCCTCACTGGAACCCTAGGTTGTTCGGTCTGTCTCACTCCTCAGTTGTTCTTCTCAGTTTATCAGCAGGCAAATGTGGGACTGCCCATTTCGCCAGCCACTGCCCCCACCCTGTCTGCCAGCCACTGCCCACCTTGGACTCCAGCTGCTGACTTGCTGCTTATTCTTTGGGCCCCATTGCCCATCTCTGCCCCTCCTACTGGTCTGGATGAATGTTTCTTCTTTAACTCCTTGGTTATCAGACTTCCATACAGTTCTATTTTTTGTCAGTTCTGGTTGTTTTTTGTTTTTAAATTTATTGTTGTCCTTCTTTTGGTTGTGCGAGGAGGCACAGTGTGTCTACCTATACCTCATCTTGGCTGGATAACTATTCACTCTGTAAAATAATTTTAAGACCATTAAAGCCAATATGACATTAAACCCCAGACAAAGACCTTAGAGTTAGCTCAACATTTTTGCACTTAAAGAAAAGACTTGTGGATTCATCTTTGTGACCACTTTTTCAAGAATGTGTGGGTTTATGTTCATTCAAAAGGAAAATGGTCTCTAGAGAATTAAGATAATGTATGTAAAGAACTATCCAATAGCAAGATTCATATATTCATATAATAGAATAATGGATGTTGAACAAATGATAAATTTCCTCTCATCCTGAAACAGCAGAGGCATTCACAACCACTACAGTTAGATCACTCTTATGTATCATAGAGACATCCTGGAATACAGTAAATAGAGAACATTTTAGAAAAGGTGATACAGAAGGCAAAAAAGTGCTCAGTGAATTAATTGGCCTCGATCTACTCTTAAGTGAGCACTCCAATTATATCAATACCTAATTCTAATGTCAACTAACCTTATAACATTAATGAAAGTGCTTTAGGTATCTGTAAATGAATCAAAAGACTGTTCAGTGAGGATTCCAGAATTTCTATAGAGGAAGGGCTTCTGAGAAGCCATGTTTCTAGGAACTAGGCAAATTGCATTGTGAACACAAGACTTTAATATAGATTGTGCACCACCTTACAGTGGCTGCAGAGGGGTTGGTCTGGTCTTGGAGATTACAGTACTCTGATATCTATCTCCTTCTCCAGGACACACTTCTGGTCTCACTGAGTCTGCCCTCAAAAATAATGAAGAGGTTATTGTTGTGTATCTTGATGTGATGTGTAAAGGCTCTAACCACTTTAGTCTGGAAAAGATCTATCTTCATTGTGATTAACAAATGATTTGTCTCCAGGAAGACCATACATGGAGTACAGTACAACAGAAGAAATGGGAATGATTTGTTCTGATGGCACCGCCAGGCTGCGAGCAGGTCAGGGATGATCCTAAACTCAGAACTGCTAAGAAAAAGCTCAACTCTAGAAGTAGGAAAGATCAAAAACCTCACTTGTCTAATGCAGTCCTAAGTGTTACCAGTTTTCAGAGACTAGCTCACTGTGGTTTAAGATGTTTGTTTTTCTTTTTTAAAAAATGGATTAAAGAGCCTACAGTGACATTTTTAACATGGAGATTCTAGGTTTCTTGACTACAGACCAACAGTCATAGTCCTCACCTGTCAGTTAAATGCAAGTGACCAGTTAAAATCATGTTTAAAAGCTCTTGAGTTACTTAGCTGTGTTCCTTTCACTTGAGAATTCTACCCTCCCCCCAAAATTATTATGACATCAGTGTTCCTCATGAATAGCTAATCTTTCTACTCTCAGAAAACCAGAATTGGGTTCCTTTGCATTAATTCTCAGTACTGTATTAAGAAAGTTTTCCAGGAATACAGATGAGAAGAGCGTACTCTCAGATGACTTAGAAACTAATTATAGAAAAATCCAGAGACAGGGTTCTTAGAGACTTGGAGAGATCAAAACTGAGTTTAAACATGTTTCTGAAGAAGCAGAAGCATAAATTCTACTCTGTCATGGAGAAAATTCAGTGTTCTATCCACTCAGTGTTCTTAACTCATAATTAAAGTTCAACTTCTTTAGTAGAACATTGTTTCAAAAAATTCCTTTTATGATAATAATTCAAGCAGACAAAAACCTTCATTAATAAAAGAGTCAAAATAGCCCTGGCTGGTGTGGCTCCACGGATTGAGTGACAGTCTTAGGACCAAAGGGTCACCAATTCAATTGTCAGTGAGGGCACATGCCTGGATTGCAGGCCAGGTCCCCAGTAGGGGGTGTGTGAGAGGCAACCACACATTGATGTTTCTCTCCCTCTCTCTCTCCCTCCTTTCCCTGCTCTCTAAAAATAAATAAATAAAATCTTAAATAAATAAATAAAATCTTAAAAAAATAAAAGAGACAAATGGTGCAGTTGTTTTAGTTGTAGCTTTTTAAGGAGACACACTTAAAATCACTTGAAGCAATGTTAGTTTGAAGGTGCAGCATGTATTAAGCTCCAACTATTGATACATAAAAGGCACTGTGCAGGGCAAAGTGATTAGAGAAATAAATAATACATGCTTTTGGATAAATCTATCAACTTAAAATCAGGAGGAGAGGCACACTAACAAATAAGCATGATCCAAAGCAACTATAATACGTAATTTACTGTGAGTTCAATATAAGTCAATACATAAGGGCCATGAGAATACCTAGAAAATCTTATGCTATGAAGTAGTAAAAATGTTCAGAACAATAAAGGGTATAATTTTGCTATATTTGGTGGTGGTTAGGTCATATCTATATTTTTGGGTGGAGCTCTGAATATTATATTTTAAGAGGGATATAGACAGACTGGTGTATCTTGAAATGAAAGTGAAAGGAAACTGAAAGAGAAAGTGAAGAAACTGACAAAACATGCCCTGAAGTGTAGCTTTAGGAACTGGGATGTTTTGCTCTGGAGAGGATGTGGTACATGACAAATGTCTTTAAGGACCTGAAGGGCTATCATGTGAAAATAGAGTGGACTCCAGTGGGTAAAACTGGTACCAGTGTCTAGATGTTGAAAAAGCCATGAACACAGGAAAATTTTCTAGCAATTGAAACTGGCTTTAGTTGGAATGGATTGCCTCTCAAAAGCGTGAATTCGCTCTTGGACCATGCGGCTGAGGAGTGAGGACCCCTCAGCCTGAGAGACAGATGCAGGACCACGTGGCTTTGGGCGCCTCCCTTTTGCCACGTGGCCTAGGAAGCAGGAGAGACTTTGCCTGGAATAAAAGGGGAAAAGGACTCTTGCTGGTGGGCCATGAGAAGGTGCCACATGGTTTTGGAATAACATGCTTTTGAATTAACCTGCCTTTGGATTAATTGGAGATTGTGGTGGCGACACAGCGGATGGTGTTAGAACCGAGAATCTGCCTGTATCACGCTTCTACTTCTTCTCCTACGGGACTTCCGCCAAGATGGCGGCGTAGGTGGATGCACTCGCCGCCCGCACATCCAGAGAGTCTAAACAACAAACGCAGTAGCAAAAAATTAAACAATCAGAACGGACAGAAAGGAACTGAAGGGAAGTCCGACACCCAGGAGGAAGGAGAAGACGAACATCCAGGCTGGTAAGCGGGGCAGAACCAAGCGGAGGAGCGGAGTGAGAGGCAGTTTTCATGGAGGGACTTACGCCGCCAGCGCCTGAACAGGGCGTGACCCGAACAACGGGTGAATCCCACAAGCCAGTGACGCTGCCGGAGAGAGGCCAGGGCTGAGCCAGCAGAATCGAGTCTGGCAGAAAAGGCGGTGGGGACCTGGGGAACGGAGGAGTGACGGGAGCCCGCAGTGATCGGCAGTCGCCATTGCTTCCTCCCAGGCCACACCCCTAGAGGCAACGTCACCCAAAAAGCAACCCAGGCTGCCTGCACCAGCTAGCCGACAAGTGCACCGAGATAAAAAGAATGAAAATGGCCAAAATGAAAGATCAGAACAAATTACAACTAACGGATGACGACATAGTCAACCTATCAGATGAGCAGTTTAAAATGCTTGTAATCAAAATGCTAACAAAACTGGAAGAAAGGTGGACGCAAATAAATGAACAAATGAAGAATACGATGAGGATAATGGAGGAAGATTTACAGGGAACCAACAGGGAAAGAAAGGAAGTTGGATCTCAAACCAATGGGGTGGACCAGAAGGAAGAAACAAGAATTCAAAAAAATGAGGAGGGTCTCAGGAACCTCAGAGACATTTGTAAATGACCCAACATCTGGATCATAGGGCTGCCAGAAGGACAAGAGGGAGACCAAGAAATTGAATGTATTTTTGAACAGATAATGAACGAGAACTTCCCAAATCTGGCAAAGGAAATAGGCTTCCTGGAAATCCAAGAAGCTCAGAGAACCCCAAAGAAGCGGGACCCAAAGAGGAACACACCAAGGCACATCATAATTACATTACCCAAGGTCAAGAATAAGGAAAGAATTTTACAAGCAGCAAGAGAAAAGAAAACAGTTACCTACAAAGGAATCCCCATAAGACTGTCAGCGGATTGCTCAAAGGAGACCTTCCAAGCAAGAAGGGGCTGGAGAGAGATATTTCAAATCATGAAAAGCAAAGGCCTACAACCAAGAATAATCTATCCAGCAAAACTTTCATTTAGAATGGAAGGGCAGATAAAGTGCTTCTCAGATAAGGTCAAGTTCAAGGAGTACATCATCATGCAGCCTCTACTATATGAAATGTTAAAAAGTTTTGTATGAGGACTCAGGAG
>PVJI01029184.1:0-15578 GCA_004026765.1 Micronycteris hirsuta
AAAAAAAAAAAAAAGTCTAAATATACCCATACAGATGAAATCTCCTAGCTTGAGAACCACTGCAGGACATTGTATTTGATGAAGCTCTTGTTAAATAAAACAAACATCCTGGAGACATATGGCACACGGCACTAGTGGTTCTCAACCTTGCTACACACTGGAATCATCCAGGGTGCTTTTAAAATGAACAATGTTAGGGTCACAACCCAGCCAAGTTTATGCAGAGTCTGGGGACGAAGGGCATACACATCGTATTTTTTTAACCTCCCCCTTCTCTCGGCAAGTAATTCTAATATTTTAAACCACTGCAATGACCAAACTTTTAAATTTGATGAGTTGACTTAATTAATAACCAAGTGAAAACTGTGTGACTTCTCCCACCCAGGAATCAAAGACTAGATTTTAATGAGTGTAATCAAAGATGTTAACCATTTATTGATAGCCTACTATGTTTCAGAATCCTACTAACTTTCATACAACTTACATATCTATGTATGCAATATATACTATTTATACATATGTATAAATGCAATGTGTATATAGTATATATATAAAGTTATCCACCCTATAACTGTAGCTGAGCTCGTGATTTTTAATGCCCCTAGTATTTTTGGCAGCTCAAATCAAATAATTTCATTCTCAGTTAGGCCTTTCTTCACATGTTAACTGCTCTTCTAGCACATGCTGTCATTAAGTTGTCGGTGTGGTGTTTCTTTGTCAGGCAGGAGGAGATAAACTTCAGGGTCACACGGAGAATTTATGAGTCTGTTTTTCAGAAGGAAAGAATGTCTCCAAGGCTTCCCCAAAAAATTAAAAATAGAACTATCTTATGATCCAGAAATTCCACTTCTGTTTACATATTCAAAGAAACCCAAACCACTAAATTGAAAAGACATATACATCTATATATTTATTGCAGCATTATTTATAATAGCCAAGGTATGGAAGCAACCTAAATGCCCATCAATAGATGAATGGAAAAAGAAGTGATATATATACTTTAAAACAATGGAATATGACTCAGCCATAAAAAGGAATGAAATTTTACCACTTGCAATGGCATAGATGGACCTAGAATGTAGTGTATGCTTAAGTGAAATGAGTCAGACAAAGACAAATATCATATGATTTCACTTATATGTGGAATCTCAAGAACAAGAAAAATGAACAAACAAAACAGAAACAGACTCATAGATACAGAGAACAGACTGATAGTTGTCAGAGGTGAGGGAGTTGGAGGTTGGATGAAAAAGGTGAAGGGAGTAAGAAGATCGGTAGTTACAAAACAATCACAGGGATATAAAGTATAGCCTAGGGAATATAGTCAATAATATCATAATAACCATGTATCAGGGGGATGACTATGTAAAGTATATGATTGTATAAACAATATGCTGTATACCTGAAACATATATAAAATAATATTGAATGTAAACTATAATTGAAATATAAAATTAAAAACAAACAAAACTGAAAAGTATCTCCAAGCTGCAACCAGACTGGTGTGGTCTAAGCCTGGTCTAAGACTGAAGAAACAGACTCCTCTTTCAGCTCCTGGGAACTCTTCCTCCTTACTACCTAGCTGCATAAAACTCCCTACTTTTGCTGTTTTGAGAAAGATGGATTTGAGAGATTTTGCTCTCCTCTCCTCTTGTTTTGGCCACATTGAACATACCTTTCTGTATCTTCAAGCACCAGCATCTCAGTGTTTTGTATTACTAGTGCATGGGACACACAGAACTGAATTTTGGGAGATGGTCCTGTAATACAATGGCTAACTGGTGTATGATGGTGGCCCCATATATCATAATCGAGATGAAAATTCTAACTGTTACAATATAGAAACTTAATTTCTTTAATATGATCTTTCCTCCATTCTCTCCTTTTGATTTAAACTGGCCTCCCTAGCAGCCAAACTCACTCGCCTCCTTCTCCTTTGCAGGGACACTCCCTTAATCATTAAGCCCTCTGGAAAATGAAGTTCTGATCTATATCAAATAATCTTAGGAACAAAGCCTCAGGTCTGTTGACCTCAGAGACAGAGATTTGGTCAAACTAGAGGTAATAACTAGTCCTCTGTGTGTTTCAGCTCCAGGCTCAGAAAAGTGGGGGAATCAGACAAAGTGACACCCTGGCTGGCATCAGGCCAGAAGCAATGATCAACTACTCCATACCCTACCAATGACCAGTCAGTAGAAACCACCACCCTGACCAGGCCCTAACTCCCTTAATCACTTCCATTAATAATTTTCCCCCTGTATAGCCCATCCCCTGGAATCCACGCAGGACCCCGGTCTTTGAGTATTAGCTCACCTTACTCAGGTCGTGACCTATTTCTTAAAAATAAACTCTTTTCTTTGCTGTAAGCTCCTGTTTGTTTCTTAACAGGCTTTGATGCACCCAGGCAAATGGACTTTTTAGTCTGGTAGCATTGTCATGTAGTGACGTTGTAGACATCACGAGGCTGAACTGCAGTCCATTAGAGCCCGTGCCAGTCTCAGTCTAGGGCTTGTAATGCCACTCGCTGGGAAGGCCCGATGGCACCACCTGGGCCCTGGGGAGCTGCTCACAGCCGTCTCCTTTTCTAAACCAAAGTTACAACTGGATGGCCCGCCAGAATCTTATTAAGATTGCAAGACAACCCAGGGCAGTAGCAATTAGGAAAACATTGAAGAAAAAAAATAGTTTATTATTTACATCTCTTGTCAGGAAGAGAAAAAAAAAAAGTCAGTTATAGAAATCAACCAAAATCTCTAAAATAAAGGGCCATTAGTAAGGGGATGTGACCTGGCTTTTTATCTAGTGTGACTGGCAAAGTGTGCATTGTGATAGGCTTCCTTGAAGGGGCAGAATTCCTCTTTGAAGTGAACGACTCTGCAATCAAAGCTTAATTTTGTCACTTGCCTTACAAAAGAGTCAACTGTCAAGACTTACATAGCAATTACTCCTCTGTTTGTGGTGATGCTGGTGTTAGCAAACTTACTGTACTGTAAAATGAAATATTACTTCAATCTTATAAAATAAAATCTTGCCGTTGTGACAACTTGGTTGGACCAAGAGGATATTCTGCTAAGTGAAATAAGTCAGACAAGAAAGACAAATACCATATGATTTCATTTATCAGTGGCATGCAAACAAACCAAACAAATGAACACACAAAATAGAAACAGACTCGGAGATACAGAGAGTAACTGATGGTGCAGAGGGAAGAGGCTGGGGAATGGGTGGAAAAGGCGCCAGGAAGTAAGAGGTACAAACTTCCAGTTATAAAATAAATGTCGTGGGCGTGTAAAGTACAGCATAGGCAATATAATCAATAACACCTTAATAACTATGTATGGTATCAAAGGGGTGCTGGTCTTATCATGGTGATCATATCCTAAAATATATGAATACTTCATCACTGTGTTGTCTAAAACTAATATATTGTATGCCAACTATAATTAAAAAAAATAACCTCCAGTGACAAGCATGAGGTTATCCACCTCTTTCTCTTCCTGAACATGAATTAACATTATAAGAGAAAAACTCTATGGGTTAGAGCCCAGCAGGGGCAAAGACCAGAGCAGTCAGGTGACGTTGATCCCCTAAAGAGAGAGAGCAGGAGAGGAGGCAGCCAGCTATGCCAGCTTCTATCTCTGGATCAATAACTCCTGCAATTAAACTTGGCTTGCACATGCAGGTTTCAGCAGTCAAGGCCTAGCATGAGTTAAAAAAATAAAAATAATAGAACATGAACTTGAAATTTGTAGAGTTCATAAAAAGCAAAGGTTAAGATGGGGAGTGGAGAGAAGGACCATATGACCAAAGTAGTCCAATTTCAAATTTTAGCACTTCCTATTTCTATTCAGAGTTTATAACACACAAAACCCAATTCAGACCTGGAGAGGATGACTAAATAAATAAAGAATAACCAGATATTTTAACATTTTGAGATTTCTAATTTTCTTAATCCAAAATGGTTATACACATACACACACACACACACGCATAGTGTAAATATATCATATATATCATGTATACATATATATGATGTAAATATAATAACATTACAGTGGTTGAAATAGAAGATGAGTTATTAAGGGGATGTATCACCACAAAAATAAAGTCTCTGAGGAGAGTAGTTTTAAGTTCTATATATTTGATTTTCAAGCAGAAGGGGACATGATATACAAAGAGAAATAAAAACTTGTAAACCCTCAGAAAAGGAAGAAAAAATCCACAGAAAGCATTTCATTATGTCACTGTGAATATCATCCCCACGATATACAATGTGTTCTGTTTCTTGTTAATTATAATGGAAAATTAATGCCATATTTTGTTTTTTGAATTATGTGTACTCTAGATTTAAAGGTTATTTTATTTTTTCCAAACTATATGTAATAATTATGGTGTACCCCTACAACATGTCACATATTCATACAATCTGTTTTGAATTCATGCATTTTAAGAAAATGATTAAAAATTAGAGTTACTCATGTTTCCAGGAGAATAAATCAGAAAAATTATATTTCACTATTTAGTTTCTTTCCTTCATGCTTTGTTTCCTTTTTCTAAAAATTATTTGAGAGTACTTAAAATATAAAAAGGAATTATGGGTTTTAAGTATATTTTTGTAAATAAGCATTGGTTTGGTGTTTGCTTTCTATCATATTATGTAAGAGTGGGAGTGATTAAAAGTTTGAATTTCTAGTTACAAGAATATTTAACTTAAAATACTTTAAAATATTTTAAGCTATATATTCTAAATATCTTCAGAAAAGTAGCTGGGAAAATAAATGACCCACAAGAACCAGCTACAGGGCTGGTAATCAAATCTGTAATATCGTGTCTTGAAAAAGAATCATGGGCTGCATACTAACTACCTGACATTATTTTTCCTGCTCCCAAAGAGAATATGACTTTCCCCTGCAAAACATTCAAATTGTAGTTTGTATCCAATGCTCTCAGACTCTCAAATTGTTTAAGACTTTAAAATTTAATCAAGGGATTTCTTAATGGAAACTAGGAAGAGCAACATCAGAAATACATTTGACAAAAGGGTAACAAATTTCTACTTAATTATTTACAATGGCCATATACAGCTACAGAGAGACAGAGGAGTAGTCCGACTCCTCTGCATCAAACTCAGCTGTCTGAACGAACAAGGGCATAGCTCCGTCCTCACACCACTCAGTTTCAGGGCTGCATCTTTTTGATCTTGATGGAATCACAAGACTAGGATCTGAAGCCTCATGCTGGTCATTTATGGCCACAGGCCACTCTGAATTGAATGTTTTCAGGGTACAGAGAACCTGCTTGTCATTTGCATGCATTTTATTTAGCCACCGAAAACACGTTTTTCATCACTGCTAAAAGCCACTACTTTTAAGTTTTTGTTCTTCTCTTTCTCTCTTTTTTGTCCCTTTTCCTTTCTTTCTTCCTCTGACTCCCTGTCTGTATTTCTCTCTCTCTTTCTAAAATAAAAGATATATTTTCCACTGAGCACAACGTCATAACAACCATCCACAAGAAATGGTAGATTAAAGCAATTTAACCTACTAAGTTTAGGTCAGAGTTTTTCTTTTTTGTTCTTTTTTGAGCTAGGATTTTAGTATAATTCAAATATTTCTGTTGTTTTATTCATAGGGAAACCCCTTAGCTTTCATACTTTGGATTATACATTTACTAACTTTCTCCTTACAAATAATTGCCTGGATTTTCTATTACTAAAACATAAAGACACATTTTCAGACCAAGACATACCTTGAAATTTTAGTGTATAATGCATTTATTATCCTTTCTGTGTTTAGGTTTGAAATTATAATATACATTAGGTTTTTAACTTTACATTATAAAATGAAATTGAATGTTTTCTTAAGAAATGTCAAATAAATCCATAGGGCTCTGAAAACTGTCTCTTGAAGAGGAGGTATCAGCTTATTGTTTTACAATTAAAAGACCGAAAGATTGAGTAAATATTAATACATTTTGAGTTATAGGCTTTATCTGCATGAGGTAAGCTTTTTTAATACAGAAGTTCCTAGGAATTTGTATAAAACTAAGTGTATACAATCCTCGAAATGTCCTAGTATATCTTAAAAATTGTTGGTTTTTAACATATGTAAGGGATGAAATAAAGCTGGGAAATCTTGTGTCACATTAAATACAAGATGATTCCATCAATAGAATTAACCTAGTAATGTATACAATATAATTTTTCTATTAGATTATTAGGAAAACATGTAATTTGAAATGTGTGAATTAAAAAAAATTCTGCAAGTTGTACATAATCATTGAGTCTTAGAATTGGAATCTTATGAATCATAATCATCTGCCATCTAGTAGATTGCTTTGAAGACATCTAGGACAAGCTTCCAGTCATTGAGAGACTAAACATGAAAATATAATTTATATTCAAAATTAAACCCCTTTTATTGCATACTATATCATTTTATTACCAACAATAGTTAAAAATGTATGTATTTTTTTATTAAAACAAAAATAAGGGAGATTATCTTAGAATCTCCTTATTTCTTGCTGAGGGTACACATCTATATGAACTAGAAATCGCACACTTCCCATAAATAAACTTGCTATATTTTAGTATGGATTTGGTCCACTATAAAATTTTATGCTGGATTCAGCATCTTATTGTACAGTAATATGTAAATAATAATCACTTTTCAAATTTAATTCTAAGTGGTCAGACTTATTCTACAATGTTGCACTTTTCTTCACCACAATGGCCATCTCAGGAATTCTATTTCTTGATTTTAGGGATTTATTACAAAGGCAAATTTGAAACTGACTTGGTATAAGATAACTGAAAAACGTTTGCACTTAAGGAAAAAAAAACATTCTCTAGCTCCAAAAGAATTCCTAAGCAAGTCTATTATTGGAGGAACCATCAGGAGGTTCCATAAGAATGCCTGGTAGTGCTAGACAAAACTGTAGACTTAGCAAAAAGATAAAGTGAAAGAAGCATAACTTTATATTTGAAGAACTGTGCAGCATCTAAGACTCTCCTTGTGAACTAACAAGTCATTGGCTTACCACACTTTCATGGATACTGGCAGAAGACATGAAACTCCTGGGTCAGAGACAAAGGACATTATTATTTTATTCCACACCACACAACTGTCAGCACCCAAGTTCCCCTTGCCCCCCAAGTTCCATGTAGTTGGAGCGAAGCTGGGCACAGGTGGACGTTGCACACAGTGGGCTGGTGTCACAGCTGAAGAACCCTGAGTTTAGGAAACCCTGATCTTTTAAAAGTGGCTGTTAACAAACCTGTTCACACTTTTCCAGGGAGGTAACATATCTTTTAAACTGGTCTATAACCAAACTTGTCCACAGTGCTGAAGAAGACCCTATTTCTGTCTTCTAAGGTTACTTGCTTTATAAACATTCTTAGAATTTAGTGCAGGATAAAAGCTGATGGATACACGTACAGAAACATCCTGGACAGTTGCCTCCCAACTTCGATGAGAGTTAGTTCATAAAAACCTACATATAACACATTGCAACTGTCGGAACTGAAAACTAGTCCAAGCAGCTAGAATTGACAGAGCTGTTTCATGATTATCCAAAGAAATCTAAATACTTCATATGTATTTGTCACCAAGGATTTTAAAAAGCTTCCATTGAATTTATCTAAAATTTTCTAATTATAATGTGTGATCATTTTGCTAGCCTGATACTCTTGGGACAATAAAAGGATCAGTGTAACTGTCATATGAATACTCTAATTGAAACATCCATCCATTTTGCATGACATTCAGCCTTGTTATAATTAAATTTGTCCTAACAAATTTGGAAATTGGTAGTTATTTTTAATCCTTAAATGTCTCCTGTCCTTTTCTTCTTCTCATGTTCTCTTTGTACTATTGAATCCATCTACGAAGGTTTTTCTTCCCTTTGTTGCATCTCAGGAATAGATGTTATAAGTTCAGATCTTTGTGTCTATTCCCATTTCTATGGTGCTCAAGAGGTAGCTACAGAGTGGGACAATGTCTTTCATATTCATGCAAGTTTGACTGTTCAGTAATCAGATGTGTGCTGCTTTGAGCTATCAAAGTCTTTCAGGAACTTTAAGGAAAACACTTGTATTTAGTTATTTGCAGTCTATGTGATTAGGGCTCATTTGAAAAGTAAATGTGGGTACCATACAGAAGGAAAGATCATAATCCACAAGTTGAAGAAAATATTTGTTTCACATCTAATTAACAAAGGAGTAGCTGGCATAAAAATTTAAAAAAATACTAAAAGTTAATAAGAAAAGAAATGGGCAAAGGTCATAAACAAGCGTTTCATAGGATAACACAAATGTTCCATAAATATGTGAAAATATCCTCAAACTTAGATATCAGAAAATTTATAATTAAAACTATGAAATAGCATTCTGTACTTTGGCAAGAACTCAGATTTGCAAGAACATGAAGCGCTGGTATACTCGTGCTCAGGAACTGTCATATGCTGCCTGTGGAGAGAAACTGATATAATTACTCTCAAAATAATTTAGCGACATCTTGCAAACAAGTAAAGCTGTATACATTTATCCCAGAAATCATGGAAAAGGGCACTCTAGAAGCATTTTTTTTTAAAAATGTCATACAACTGGAAACAACCTAATGTCCACCAAAAAATGGTGAAATAATTTTTCACTGAGCAAAGAGTATACAAAGGCAGTGGATACATTATAGCAATGGACATCGACATTGTAAATTATAAAATACATTATGCAAACATTTTTATAACACAAAGCCAAAACGGTAAAGTAAAAATTGTAGTATGTATATAAGTAATATGTACCTTATAAAAACAAAGAGAATGATGATAAATACACCAGTTTGGATATCGTGTGTGTGTGTGTTTTCTGTTTCTTTGAGAGGCAGGAGGAAAGGTAGACTGGAAAACACACAAACACACACACAAAAGACTAGGTAATGTCTCCTTTCTTCAAATGGAGAGTGAGTCCACACATCTTTAATTATTTACTATTATGTATGCTTCATAATTCACACATATCTCTAACGCTTTTTGCATACCTAATATCTCACAATTAAAAATGGGTGTGAAATCAGCCCAAATATGTAAACCTAGTAAAGAAATGGTAGATACCTGAACACACACACACACACACACACACACAGATGCAGGTTTGGGTTATAAGGGTGGGTGCCTTTCACTAGCTGACGTTATACAATTTTAGGCAAACTTTTTATATTTCATCTAATCTTAATCACAAAAATCTACTGGGTTTTTCAGACTATAATGGTCCTTGACTTTTAAGCTTAATTCTCTCTTAAATCTCTTAATGCATTTCCCTCTCCCCATCCTTATGAAATTAAAATTTTAGACCCTTTAACTCTTCTAGTATTTTTCCTGAATTTTAAGGAGATTGGAATGTAAAATTAGTGTTGGCTTGTGGATTTCAATGACAATTTTTTTTTAGATATTATTGCTAGTAACAACTGTGTGACCACCTCTGAAGCAACTGGCAGCTGGAAAGCTAGCTGTCATTCCCTTCCCATGTGTTTTCCTTGCATCGTTGTGCATTTGTATCATTGCTGAAAATGTCTGATTATTCTGGGGTCAGTACATATTTTCTTTAAAATTGGAATATAGTCTTATAATATTCATTTTTCTGCAAAATTTATCCATGCTACTCTAGTTTTTAATAACAGAATAAATACAGGGTCCAGCAGAAGTAACTCCTGCTTGACTGTGATTGGTAAGGTAATAATATGGGTGTAATACTTTATAGTTTTAATTTGAACATTGCACCTAAAATGTCCTATGGTGTGCTTGAGTGTGATATTGTTATGTTACAGAATTACACACTTACAATTTTTGTAATAAAAGATTTTGTAAGAGAAGAGGGGCATTATTTGTGCCACTCCCTGTAGATGTCTTAGGTCTCAAAGGCCATTGATAGAAAGAGGAGGATTTTAATTGTTCTAACCTTTTTGTAGAGTGTTGATGTTGTGCAATACATCTGTTTTATAGATTAATCAATTATTAATCACTGAATTTTAAAATGACTTTTTCAAAACTACATTAATATTTCATAAAACCTTGCTGAATTGTGTGTTGTCTAACACGCATTAGACCTTTTGTGGGTTCCACTGATGATTGTTAAAAATCTCTGTATCCTGTCCCTGGCTGGTGTAGCTCAGTGGATTGAGCGAGGGCTGGGAACCAGATGGCCCCGGTTCAATTCCCCATCAGGGCACATGCCTGGGTTGCAGGCCAGGTCCCCTGTGAGGGCCATGTGAGAGGCAACCATACATTGCTGTTTATCTCCCTCTCTGTCTCCTTCCCTTCTCCTCTCTCTAAAAATAAATAAATAAAATCTTTAAAAAAAAAAAAAAAACTCTGTATCCTAGCACTTGTGTCTACTAGTATTGGATATCATTACACTAGAGAATTTGGGTCTAAAGTGTTTGTGTTACTGGCAATATTAAAAATTGTGGAATTCAATGTACAATCATTACAAACTTTCTTAAAGCCACAGAGATTATGTAAATGTTAATGTCTACAAAAATGACATGCTCAACATCATCATAATAAATATAAAATACATAGAATCCCCTACTCTTTTATCTCTAGATTTTAAAATAGAATGAAAAAATAGGTTGGTTTTGATAAGAATAGAGTCTATATTTAAATCTATTTAGCCTTGGCTGGTGTGGCTCAGTGGAATGAGTGCTGGCCTGAAAACCAAAAGGTCGCCAGTTCTGTTACCAGTCAGGGCACATGCCTGGATTGCAGGCCAGGTCCCCAGTAGGGGGCACACAAGAGGCAACCACACATTGATGCTTCTCTCCCTCTCTCTGTCTCCCTCCCTTCCCCTCTCTCTGGAAATAATCTTTAAAAAAATAAAATTTTTATAACTATAATTTATGACTATACCATAACTTTAAGTGAAAATTTTACTTTAGATAACACTGTACAAGATAGGCATATATGTATTTGCCAAATGTATATTTAAAGAATCTCATAATAAAAATATAGTAATTTTCTGGTAATAAATTTGTAACATTTGTAGCTTTCAGGTAAAATGTGCATGCTTTTATTCACTATTTTTTAAGTAGTAAAATTGTATTCATTTTCTCATAGTCTTTTTTTAAAAGCAGAAAAAGAGCAAGGAGTATTAACTGATTTTTTTGTGTTTTTACCCAGAGCATTAGGCAGTACTTGTGGTACAAAGAAAATATAAACTATGATTTAATGCTCAAAAATGTGTGTGTGTAAATATTTGCATTTTTAATGTATATGTGTATCTATAAATATATTCATGCGCATGTATACATGTATGTATATTGGTTATGTATGTGAATTGATAGATGACAGAGAGATGATAGATGATAGAAACATATATGGCAAATTTTGCTTATGATTAACATAATGTAAAGCAGAGATTCCTGAAATAAATTATCATTTCATAAAAGCATAAAAATTCTTATAATTAGGCTCAACCACATATTTTTAACCTCTGAAGGAATTCTGTAAAGATTACTATAGGTGCGACATAGGCTGTTTTCCCACAACCCAATGATAAGACAAACACAGAAAATAAAATGTAAGATGTTGGCTTTACTATTATATTCTTATCACTATCTCAAACTTCTCACTCTTTCTCAATCATCACAAATTAAATTCTGGCTGCTTTTATTTATTTATTTATTTAAATAATTATTTTATTGTTGTTCAATTACAGTTGTCTGAATTTTCCCTCAACCACTCCCCCCTGCTTTTAAATTTTAACTAAGTTCATTGTAATTACAGAATTTTAAGACTGTGAAAAGAATCCCTCTTCTTCACCCCTATGATTATTTCAACCTTTGAGCCTCCATTTTTTTTGTGTCCTGATGTATTATTAAATGACCTCTGCTTCCAGTTTCATCACACTGTCACTTAATTGATTTTTTCCTAAAATACATCTGATCATATCAGTCTTCTTAAAATCCTTCTAATATCAGTATATCTCAGCATGATTTAGATGCACTTTATTGATCAGGTACAAACCTCCCTGCACTTTCCTTTCCAATAATTCCCCAATGGTGCTCCCCGCGTCTGACATGCATTCCGCCTCCCTACATGTGTTCATGCCGATCTCTCTGAATGGAACCCCTAACTCCTTTGTTCCTCTTGTTTCCCTTTCAAGTTTTACCTCAAGCACTACTTCTACAGAACGTCTCTCCGATTCACGTGAGTGGGAGAAGAGATGTTCTCTTTTTTCTTCCCTCCAAAACTTCAGTTGACAACATTCACTGTGCCACCACCATGCCATTTATTTTTCCATTTGCCAAACTTTGATGTTAATATTTGTTAACAATTATGTGTCTTTTTTATTAAACTCTAACTATCTTTAGGGGAAGATCTTCACCTTTGTATTACTAGACTTTCAACTGGGCAGAAACGTCATAGGCTCTGAATCAACAACTATTGAAAAACAGAGTTAAGTGTAACATCCACACCAGAATATCAAAAATATGAATCATGAAAGTTACATTCTAAATTTATATTAATTTATATATTTGCATATTAATATGAAAACTAGAGAGAGTACAGTAAGGAACATAAACATTTTCTGATGTGATTATTATATTAAACTGTTAAGAACAGATACTATGCTCGATCTTAGCCAAAAGGCTGAGAAGTGATGAAGTGCTTATTATAAATACAGATTTCTGTGTCCTGAGAGCCAGAAATTTTGATTTCCCAGGTCTGTGGGACACAGAAAGCTGTCTTTGGTTACCTCCCAACTTGATTCTTTTGCATACTAAAGGATGAAAACAACTTCTTATAAAATATTGTAAGAAAAAATGGAGTAATTTTAATAGACTCATTGACATTTGAGGGAGACTCTCATCTTTGTTTTTATGATGTGTAGAGTTGAATTGTAGATTCCAAATCTCTGAATCTTGACTGTGAACAAGTTTCCTCACTTGTCAATTCTGCTGCCTCCACATATCTCAAGATGGCATGTATAACATGTTTTTCTTCTAATATGTAAGTTGCTTAATAGTTCTTGCAGCCACAGTTGCTTGATGACTTAAGCATTAACTAAGTTCAAATGAAATATACCCTTAACAAAATTAAATCTCTGTTAGCAGAATTTGAGGGGCAACCAAGCTTATATAATACATGCATTTCTCTATCATGTGTGTGTGTGTGTGTACACTTAATTGAACAAGTTCAGTAATCAGAAAATATGTGATAGAGCTAAAATGTCTCTGACATTTGAAATATATAGTATCATTCTCCAGAATACTCACTAAAATTTCTTTATTTGATCCATGTTCCTAAATGCATTTATTTTATAATTAATGAAGTAAGATAACATACGCATGTATTATTTTCTTCATTTATTTGGTCTTCTCTTTTAGTGGATTATTCGTCTTTCAAGGGCTTTGTATTTCTGTATGCACACACATTCACATACTGTTACTTAAGTGCCATATGATACCTTTTAAAATCTTTTGTCTTCCAGATTGTATAGACTTTTACTATTGATTTGGCTTATCTAACTCATTTTCTGAAATGAAATGAGTTTTCTGATTAACTTGACTCATTCTTAAATGTTTAGATTAAATGTCCCTTAATGTGTCTGCTCACATCTGGTATTCCAGATGTTTGCTATTATAATTACATAAAAATTGACACAGCATTTCCAGGATGATAAAAAAAACAGTGAAAAGTGAATAAAGGCAGAATTTTATCCTTTCCTGCTTATGATTCCCTAGACATTGGGTATTCTGTACTGCACCACTCAAATCAATTCATCAAAACCTAATCCAGCCTTAAATAACCTAGAGTTTTATATAGCAGGAAGTAAATTTCCCATTCAAAGCTTCTTTTGAGTACAGAAATCTTCCCATAAGAATTTTCTAAAAGAAACCAGTTGGAAATATTTTCTTTATCATGATGATTTAGAAAAATAAGAACTTGGATTTGATGTGGTATGGTGCAGTCTGGGCCAGGCAGCCATGCCCAGGAGGCTTGGCAGCTACATAGAAGTGGCTTGTAAGGAAACTTCCAAGTTACAGGTATTAGAAGGGAGGGTGGTGAGACAGGTGTCATTTCAGAGGTGATCGCTGTCACACAACAGGGAGGGACTCTGATGCACGGGGCAACATGGATGTCTCTGGGTGAGTGATGGCTAGGCGTTTTAGAATGTGGATGCAGTAGGAGGACTTATTATACTCCTTTGCATGAAAGAAAATAAAACTGAGGCACGGAAATTTGTTTTGTTCAACCTACCTGAATTAATAATTAAGATTCCCAATATGAGTGGTAGCAAGAGTTTCTGAGCTCATGGCTCTCTACTGGGCAATTTTAATAAAAACTCCTGTGTAATTTTATATATATTTATTCAATGCCGGTTCTTTGCGCAAAGCCAAATGGGAAAGTGTGCATGTAGGCTGACATTTTTTAATTTTAGTACACTCTGACATACTGAAATAAAGGGCATAAATAACCAAGATAATATGAGTAATGCAGACTTCATTTATGATTAAACAAATTCAGGAAGGTAAGAACAGAATCCAGAAGACATAATTTGATTGCTCAAATTCTGATATAATGATTAGTCAGTTAAAAGAATTATGGCTCTTTACACCAAGTGTAGCAATATTTCACCATGTTCTACACACTTAGTGTCCAATTCTGGACATCCATGTTAAACAAATATCGGCACGCATTGTATGTTGAAGAAAGCAAGCAATTCAATTCAGGTTAGCATACATCAGCATGCTGATAATCTGCCAAACACTTTGCTAGATAATTTAGAGGGTTTAGAAAGCATTATAGGAAACATAATTTGTGAAAGTCAGACTGCACTTACCTAGAAAGAGACTGTACTTTCCTCTGTGTGAGGTGGAGTGAGGTTGGAAGGAATATACTACATTGTATTTCTTTTGAATATATAAAAGGTTGAGCGTCTGTGGTAAAGACACTCATTTAAAGTAATGCCATAGAAAAGAAACTGAACAGAGTATTTTATGAGGTGGCAACTTTCCTATTAATCTACATGTTCAAGCAGAGAATTGGTGACAATGTTTTGGCACCCTGAAAAAAAGACAGGGCTGCATTTTACGTGTGGCGAAAACCTCTTTGCAATTCTAAAATGTGTTTCTTCCCAGCTGTTCTATGGTAAGTGCAGAAATAGAACCTAGAGATCCTGTCTTTTATTCTTTCCAAAACACTTTGACTTATCTGGGTGATGTTTACCAGCCGGTGTCATCTCCCTCAGCAGCAGATAATGTATTACAGCCACTTCACATCAGGAAAAGAAATAGTCTGCGAAACGTTGCCCCCACTATGTACACTGTATCTTGGAGAATAGCGATATGACAGCTCTTCTTTTCCAGAAGGATAAAAAATAATATATCCGATATAAATAACCATGCAAATTTCAGAAAAGAGGTTATTTGAAATCTAACTAAAACAATTATTTCATTTACTATTTGAAAAAATCATGGTTATACTGTTTCTGATGTCCTCAGACATAATAATTAGATTATATCTCTACTTTCTTATTTTACTTGCATTGTAAAGATGTAGTGAGTATTTCATTTTTCAATTGAGGT
>PVJI01029185.1:0-15578 GCA_004026765.1 Micronycteris hirsuta
CTCATTTTGATTGATGAGAACCAAGCAATAGTTTTATGATGTGTAGTTTGATGTTGATTTTAGAGGGAAGAAGAGCTCAGAAGTCTAAAATCTCATATGCAAAGCTTAAGCAACTTAAATGGACAAGTTTACAGATGTATATGGATGTATTAAAACATTTCAAATCCATAATCGATGTAATAAATAATAGTAATGGCTCTCATGGAACAAGGAAGCAGAGCTAGAGACATCAAATGTGTAATAGTTATTTTTGAGAGGTTCTCTGATCCAACATGAGCTACGAATTCCTAGACTTTTAAATGTAACTCAAAGCAGATGAAACAGAACACATTTCAATTGCCTTTGCCCCTCCAGCCATTGCTAAAAATAGCATGAAAAGAAGCAGCTCTTTAAATGTTTTTACAAGGCTTTTGCTGCTTAGTATAAAAATACATGCATTGTCTATTATACTTCAAGGGATTTCAAGACAAACACAAATAAAATTTTATTAGGAAAATTAATTTTTAAGTAGAATTTAGATTTCAGGCAGTGTTTGAAAAATTTTTGTTTTGTTTTTATGGTTTTCTTTTTTGAGAAGGAAAATGCACCTAGCTTCCCCCCTCATTCTCTGCTATCCCCCTCATCTCTCTTTATTTTTTAGCATTTAAAATCACTGACATACGATATGTTTATTTACTCTCTCTTTCCCATTGAGGAAGTTTCCTGAAATCAGGGGTTTTGTTTTGATCTTGGTGTTACCGCTACTGCCAAGCATACTACCTAGCACATAGTAAGTGTTTAACAACTCTTGTTGAGTGAATGAAAAATATCACATTACTCTTTATGACTTCAACTAGAATTGAAAACATTTTAATTGTTCTTGACTTCTCTTATATGGGAGCTGGGCCATGGCTTCTGTTTCTGATTTGATTTTGGTACCTGAGAAATTGGGGCAGCGGTTGTGGGGGTGAGGTGGGGCAGGGGCATCTCCAGAAGCCAATATATTGTTCTCTTGGGATGTCCCCCCGACATCGGAATCAACAGTATCGCCCTCGCAACCACTACAACTCAGCGCAGTGCCGAGGCACGGTGGCCACCCAACGGGTGTAATGAAGAATAAAGAAATAAATGAAAGAGGTGAGCTGCTACGGCTTTGGCATGGGTGTGTCACAGACTCCGACAGTAGAACTGTCAAGCCAGAAATAATTATAATTTTAGAAAGATGGAGAATTATGAAACAAGGGTGGTATGAAAAAAAGCACCCAGTGGGATTTCATCCCTGTTTCCTTTAAACTCATTCATTCATCCAATTATTTGAAAAATGTTTCTGAGAGTCTATAAGGTTCCAGGTACTCTGGATAAATGAGTAGGAAATAGTCTCCTCGAGGAACTTCTAGTCCAGAGGAGAACATGAATAAGCAGCCAGGTGCTTCCAATACTTGACCAGAACTTCTGTGGGGATAAACACCACGTGGGGTGAAGAGAGGCAACTCTCGGCATGGTCCAGAGAGAACAATGAAAGCTTGAAGCGTGCTAGTGGCTTTCCAAGTTGAAAAAAAGTGTGTCGACCTTTTTCTGCCCCTTGGACCTGGATGTCCTGTACTGTGTTTTGACTCTGTAACTACTGCTTTGTGAGATCAGGGCCCATGCTTGACCCATTCTTTATCCTTTTCTGCACCGGGCATGTAATAAGTATCAGTCGTCATTAATACCTTATTTAGGCCACTGGGCTGCTGTTTCATGGCGTGAAACAGTAATGTAAAGAGTAGTGTGCTATGCGGGGAACCTAAGCAGTGCCAGGCAAAAGTTCCATGCTAAATGCATTCGGGCCATTCATCAGGAAGCAAATTAAGGTGAACCCGGCAAATTCACACTTTGTTTCAATGTGAAGTTTGGAAGATTCTTAACTGGCTTGATTCTTTAACCTCCAGGTTAATGAAAATACTTACAGGAAGCTGAATGGGTTTATCCTCCCTTTGAATACCTCCATCGTGACAGCAAAGCTGATCAGAAATAATTGTCACGGACACACTGTCTCTGTAAGAAGCTGCTCATGAGCATCACGGACTTGAAAACCCGGGAGGTAGCTCCCGGCAGGCGGGTGACATTCAGACCTACGCCTTCCCAGAGTCCAAGCTAAGTGAGAACCCTTCTGACACAGTGAAGGGGGCCAGGAGACAAAGCTGCCCATGCTTTGCGGAACCACAGATGTCTGTAGTTCATTGCCAAGGGGACACACGCACACACATTAGGACCCAGCAGGTTCCATAAGGTGGCAGAGGACAAACGCAGCTACGTAATGACGGATGAACATGTGAAGGGGCCAGGCACTCGTACCTTCTTAAGCATCTCACTCATCTCTCAGAGGCAAGAAAGAAAAAAAGAGAAACCAGAGAAAAACTTTATCAACAGAAATAATCTATTTTCAAAAACTTTTTTTTTTTAACCAAGACAGGGTAAAGTAGGGATGTAAGAATAAGAGTTCAGGCTTTGCTACTGACTTTTTTAGAAAATTCCTCGAGTAAACTACCTTTAAAAAAAATCACGCGGAATGGTGCCAGATGGGATGGTGGGGGCGGGAGGGAGACTAATTCGCTCATCCTGGAGGTTGCTGTAAGTGGCAGAACAATTCCAGGTGTGGTGTGGTCCCTATTCTTTCAGGGGCGCTGCGCTTCCCTGAACAATCTGCAGGGGAGCCCGGGGAAACGTTTCCGCCTCTGCGTGCTAGGGCAGCCGGTGCTGGTAGTCCGCGTGCCTTCCTTATCAAAGCGCAGCCCGCATCGGGCTCCGCGGGGTGCCCGAGTCTTGCTTTCAGAGGTCTGAGCGAAATGCTTCCCGCAGCCACCACGGGGCAGTGAAATGCCACCAGAGGCCGCAGCGGAGAGCCTGGTTACCTGCTTCAAGGAAGGGAGGCTGCAAGGCCTGGGAACTCGGTTTCAGAGCCCTGGAGGCCTCTGGAACTTTCTGTAATAGGAGGTCAGTTCGCCTTGCATAGGGCAAGGCACAGGGAGTCTGCCGCAGTCCCGGACAATTGGCTTTCAGGGCCGGGAAGCTCACCGGCAGGGGGAGCACTCGCCGGCTGCTTTCTCCTGCTAAGAACACACAGAAATTGTGAAACCCTCTTCTGTCGGGAGCGTTCTTCTGTGAACCTGCCTGCTGGCTTTCTCTCGCGAGCTTACACAGGAGGAAAAACATTCTGAATGTGTTTCTTTTTCTAAAACATTTCAAAGTGCGTATATTCTAGCACGCTTTCTAGAGAACATATTTGTCATAATTTAGTGGCACTAGCATATAAGATTAAATTGAATTTCAGTAGGTTTGTTTTTCCAATAATGCTTTATGTCCCCTGTACCCAAATTGTAATACTGAGCCAAACTGTAATACAGAGAGAGAGGAATGTACGCATTAAAAAAAAATCTCCATCTGAGTCTAATTACAATGGATAAAGAGCCAGCATAATAATCTACGCAGGGTAGCTTAGCAGTTAACAGCTTGGGCTTAAACATGACGGTAAACGCCAAGGAATTTTTGTTTGCTTTTCTAGGCTTTTGTGCCCCCAGTGCTTGAAAAGCCCCCGTGCCATGGAAGAGGCCCAGTGAGTATCTGTTGAACATATAAGATTTAGAGACAGACATTTGTTAGCTGCGCCACTTACTGCCTGAGTGCGCCAGCATAAACTGGGCTTCATTTCCTCATCTCTGAGTTGGAGACTCATCTTACCAGACAGCTGGGAGGATCGAAGGAGAGAACGTGTGTCAAATGCCAGACATTGTGCCCAGGACAGAGTGAGACCTCAGTGTGGGTTGCTGGTGGTGGTTATCACTGCATTAGTTCGTCATGATACGAGGTCATGGTCAGCATTTTCTCCCCCATCCAATGAGGGCGGTGTGCCTCAGTGCGGCACTAGTGTGTTACATGAGCCGAGTGCCTCCTGACTACGAAAGGGGGGGCATGGTTGCTAACAAATGGGAGTTCCGGAAACTCTTTTTTTCTAGAGCTGTTTAAAAGTAGAATACTTGTGCCCATATTTGTTTCTGTCTGAAGGCACTGAAACGAACTGAGGTGACCCCTGAGGGTCACCTAGCCTTACAATCCTCTTGAATTGATTCCATACACCACATGGCCAGGGATGTGAGGTCCGCCGTGCAAATGTGTGTCAGCGTGCTTGCCAATGACTGTCCAGATTAAGAATAATCTGCTTTTCTAGGGCAGATAAAGTGCTTCCCAGATAAGGTCAAGTTCAAGGAGTTCCTCATCACCCAGCCTTTATTATATGAGATGTTAAAGGGATTTATATAAGACATGGAGGGTTATCAACAGGGGAGTGGCAGGGGGAGGGAGGGGGAAAAGGTACAGAGAATAAGTAGCATAAACGGTAGGTAGAAAACAGACAGAGGGAGGTTAAGAATAGTGTAGGAAATGTAGAAGCCAAAGAACTTATGTGTACAACCCATGTACAAAAACTAAAGGGAGGGAAGTGGGGGGCAGTATGCGGGGTGGAGGGGAAGAAAGGGGGGGTAATGGGACAGCTGTAATAGCTTAATCAATAAAATATAATAAAAAAAAGAAAAAAAAGAATAATCTGCTTTTCTAGTCAGTCATATTTCGTCTTCTTTCCCCTGAGAAAATTCTCCTGAAAGGGGAGCATGTTTATATTCATCTTGCTTTGCCTAAAAGTTGACGTCGCAGATTGACATAGTTACCGGCGCCGAACGAGTGCTGAGTGGCCACCGGAGAAAGGAGACCTCTGCGTGGGCTGTGGGCTCCAGGCTCACAGCACCGTGGCCTGGCCAGCGTTTCTCCTGTTTCGCCAGCGCCAGACAGGGTTCCAAGGTGCAGACAGACTTACCTTCTCTCGAACTGGCTCCCCAGGCACCAGCTGAGGCTCGATGGTGATGAACAGGGTGATGTAGGAGCCTTCGCTCAGGCTTCGGACGGGGTCAAAACCCCGCTCAATAATCACGCTTCGCTCCTTACTGTAGCCCAGGAGAACCGGAGGAATGTCTATTTTAAATGTTCCATCAATCTGTGGAGAAAAGACGACTTGGTAAACATCCCGGTCATTTTCCAACAGAAGTTCAAAGGCAAGTGCCAGCTCATCGTCTGATGGATTCAATAAAAACTGCCCAGCCCGGCACTGGAGGCCTCCCGAAGCGCTCACAGAAAGGGCTCTCTCTTCTCGGGCCAGCAGAGGTGCACTAGTTATGCTAGCACTGGGTAGACTGGCTTCACATCCTGAATGAAACTCCAGAAGTGTCTCAATGTACACATTTGTAAAAAGGAGACAATTAGAGTGCCTACTTTGCAGGGTAGTTGTGGGTGCTGAGTGCATTAATAGATGTAAAAACACGGAGAAAAATGCCTGGCGTGTGGTTAACTGCTCAGCAGGTGTGGGCTAGCAGCCATCCCCCTTTTCCGGAATGTCCCACAGCCAACCATCCCCACCTTTCAGAATTTTATGGTTTCTCAGGGCGCGGGTCAGTCGTTATCACCCTCGTGAATTATTTTGTCATCCGCACCAGCCTCACGTACAGTCTGTTTCTTTCCTTTGTCGCCCTGACCCGGTCTGTCAGACGTTACCGTTGTGTGCACACTCGCCATTTCCTCCCAGAGGATTGCTCTCACTGTATGAACAGAACCCGTATTTCACTGCCTGTGGTGCCGCCCTGCTCTAGCACACAGCTGTGCCTCGTGGACACTGCGGAGACTCCGTACACGTGGGCTGGGTGGGTTACAAACGACCTAACGTGTGCGGAGGTTTAGAAAGGCAGAGCTTTTAACTCTTGCGGAATCAGAGCCGTGCTCTGTTCATTAAAGACTGCCCGGTGCTACAGAACTGTTCAGCCCTGGAATCTGGAATTGGAAGTTGTGGAACTCAAATTTGTGTTTCAGTTTTTAGTGGCATTTGTGTCTCAGAAGAAATAGGGAAAGGGCTTGCATTGTAATGAATCTGCCTTCTAGGGAGGAAGGGACATTTCCTGGACATAGAGTCAAGGACACTGACTTGTCACGAAGGCATTTGGAGTCATTTCTTCTGAGTACTCTTCCACGTGTGAAATTCAGCAATGGGCCATTGCAGGTACAAAATGATGCGCTTAAAATTTTTATTTAAAATTTATTCAAAGAGGGAAATGTGAATTCTTTTGGCAAGTGTATCCCTGTAGCGACACTTGGAGACTGTCCCTTTTGTCTAGGGAGGATGACAATTCCCAACGGTCTTCGAGATTCCAACCAGTCCAGCCTCTCAGAGCTGCCTTTGGCCTTGGCCTTGCTGAGACTCTGGCCCAGGCGGTGCTGCTCTGTGCGCTCACCGCGTGCGGAATGACACTGACCCTCCTCAGCTGTGTGAGAGGAGCCACTCTCTTGTGGCTCGAAGCCTCCTATTGCCAGGGACTGAACCCCGGGGTGTGAAAGCCATTTCCGAATCTTTAACTGTCCCAGCTTGGAGGCAACACGTCATTCAGGAGTTGTTAGGCTAATGGATTCCTTTAGAAAAATTGATAAATTCTGAAAGAAGGTGGTCTTAGCTGAGCGAGTCTCTACTAACCACCGGTCACCTCTGAAATAGCAAGGACTGCAGAAACATTCAGGAAATGCACTGGATTACTTGGGCCGTCCACGGTCCCATTTTCTTCAAGTCACTTTCGGGCACCTGTCCATTCTACTTTGTCACTTTGACAAGTTGCCACTTTGTTCCACCTTTTCTTTCACTTCTATTTAAATGTTTAAGAAATTCTCAGATTGGAACAGTAGCACATTAACAACCAACTCTAAGGAAGATGGATGTTTAACAAGTGGTGCAAATATGACAGAAAATCAATGCCTTTATACAGTGCTTTGTGTGTTTCCAAGGGCGGCATTGCCCACGGGTTCTCTCAGCATTGGTGGTACCCACCCACAAGGAAAGCTTTGCCAGGAAAACGGATGGAGCAGTGCCCCATTCCCATGGCGTTCCAAGTCAGATGCTTACCCTTGCCTGGAAATAGATCGTGCTAAATGGAATTTTCACGCATCCCAACCAGTGTCTCTCAATTCGAGTGTGGGTTCCGCTTCCTCTTTCCCGGTCATCCTAAAGGAGGGGTGGGTAGTAATAACTGTTTAGGAGCTCCAGACACTCACTGAACGGATTTGGTGGCAGGAAAGCGGCAGGGTCGGGGCTGCAAGCACGGGGACTTAGGTTAGACAGACCGAAGTCACATTATGGTTCAGATGCTTCATGGTTTTGGGACCCACAGAAAGTCTGGACCTCGGTTTCCGCATCAATAAATCAGATATTTAACAATCTGCCTCATAACGTTATTTTAGAATAAAATAAGAAGAGGTGTATGAAAACACCAGGTACAATTCCTGGACCACAGCAGACACACTCAACTGAAAATAAAAAAGCTACTTCTCTTTCTCCTTTCTCCCTCCTCCCTTTCCCCACCGATCCATGTCAGGTCTCAGGCATTTAAAATACAAGAGGGATGGAGAGTGGGTTCGGGTCTTCTAGCGTGGAGAGAGGTTGCGAAAATGAGGGCGGACTCCCCCCTCAAACCGTGAACTCACCTCCGAGATGTCATATAGGACTTCGTCGAAAATGTTAATGAACACGTCGTCTTTCACTGACTGCAAACTGGTCATGCTGTAGTCCCCATTTGGGGCCCTGTAAGTGGGCACACGGGACCGAGGGACCGCGAGAATGAGAAATGAGACATAATGAGCATTCAAATGTCCACATTTGGAAAACACTCAAGCAGGAGCACAGGTGCAGATCGAAGCAGTGCTTCAGTTCAGGGACTCATCTTATGCAGGGATTGGCGGTTTTTTGAGGGGGACCTCCCAAAACTGGAATTATTTTCTGGAGGGTGGGACCCTTGTCAGACAGGCTTCCCCCACTACGTGAGTATTCTAGAACCCATCTGGATCAGTGTACCAGCTGGTGTTGTTGTGAGAGGCTGCATTCAGCCTCAGTGAATTTTTTTTGAAGACTGTTCCCACATGTTTGCTCATTTCATGATGGGTGATTTATGAGCGCATCTGCTCACACCACACTGAGTGTTTAGCAGTTTTTGACCAACAATGGCATGACCCCCATGCCCCACTCTGCATATTCACCCAATCTTGCCCCGAGGGACATTTTTTTTTGTTTCCTTGGATAAGAAAAGCCTACAAAGGGAAACTTTGTCCACGAGAAAGAGGTGAAACAAAAAACAGCAGAAGCATGAAAAGACATCAAAATTGATGAGTTCAAACACTGTTTTGAGCAGTGGAAAAAGCATCTCTGTTGCAATACATCAAATGGAGACAACTTTGAAGGTGACTGAAGTTTAAACATGTAAGAATAAATACACAATTATTTATAAATAAATTCCGGTTTTTGGGTGCCCCCCTTGTAACATAGTGTCTACACCCAAGTGGAAGGGGCACTAAACCTCTGTCCACTGGCTTGTCCTGGTGAGTCCTATGCCCACTTCCCTCCCTCAGTTTCATGGGGAGCTTTGCAAGGAGCCTGCTGGCCAGGGCTGAGCTGGCTTGGTGGACGGGCTGCATACAGGGTCTCCAGTGGACCCCCCAAGCAGCTGGGCTCTAGAACGTGCTCCTCTGGCAGGCCCTTCTCCACTCATAAACCTATTGCCACGTGGCTGGTGGAACGCTCCTGGTCCCTCCCACTTTCCCACAGATGAGCGAGGCACCGCAGGGAAGAGGTTTGTCTCCTGCAACACGGCCTGCTCTGGGCCCAGCAAGGCCGGGCGCGGCAGGCTGCTCCGTGGGAGAGCCGGAGACCCGGCTGCTGCGGGGATTTGTCGGGCACCTGCTTTACGTTTTCTCGTTCTTTCTGCTTGTACCGTGTATAACAGTGGTATCTGCCCCTGTCTTCTGACTCAACTGGTTCTAATTCTTACCCCGTCTCTAATTTACTATTAACATTTAAAAAGCCACCTTCTGTAGTTGGGTTTTAGTGATGTTTTGTTTTGTTTTTGTATTTTCACTAAAGTAGAGCATTGGACTAGATAATTTCTAAGGATGCTTCAAGATCTGAGATAATGAGTCTTAAATATCTAAAGTCATATAAAAATGTTTTGTATATCTATGTGTGTTTTATTTATTTGTATTTTGTTGAATTTACTGAGGTCACGTTGGTTAATAAAACCATACAGGTTTTAAGTGCACAGCTCTGTAACACATCATCTGCAGGCTGCATCGTGCACTCACCACGCAAAGTCAAGTCTCTTTCCGCCCCACTTATTCCCCCTTTTCCACTCCCCAACCCCTTTCCCTTTTGTACTGTTATCTGTATTTTTCTCTTCGCTTAATCACTTCACCCAGCTCCCCAATCCCTCTCCCCTCTGTCAGCTGTCAGTATTCTCTGTATCTATGAGTCTGTTTCTATTTTGTTAGTTAATTTTGTCCATAAGATTCCACATATAAGTGAAATCACAAATGACTGGCTGGTTTCACTTAGCATAATACTCTCCAGGTTTCTCCATGATGTCACAGAGAGTAAGATTTCCTTCTCTTTTAAATGCCTCTGTGTTTCCGGTAAGGAAAATCATTTATGAGAACAATAATTTCTCATAATAAATTATGTTCTCATAATTTATGAGAACAAGGGAGTTTCAAATTTACTTAAAGCTTCCAGATTTGGGGAGACAAGGAAGAAAGGAAAAGGAAGGTAGGGGCCGTGGGTGAAGGGACGGGGAAGCTTGGGCTGTAAGTAGCCAGAGCCTGGAGAGGGGTACAGGGTCCCAACGGTGCACCCGAGTGTCAGAAGTTGGACATTTTCCCACTGTATCCTTGACTGGACTCAGCATGGTACATGAGGCAAAACGTGGGGCCTGGTGTCAGGGCCCCTGGTCCTTGTTTGAGCTCACTGGCTGCACGAACCTCACCTTAGCCAGTTCCCAGGGATCCTCTGTTTCCTTCGCATTTCTTCAATGTATCCTGTAGTACATGAACCAGGAACATACGCTTACCTGAACGGAAGTTCAAGTTCTTCATTCCAGCTGGGGTTTGGTCCTTCAGCCGTGGTGGTATGGCAGATTGTTCGTTGAAAAGAAACTTCTACAAAAGGACGTACTAAAACCTTAAAATCAAAAGCAAATTATGAGTCCAGAAGAGTTAGTTGAATTATTTTGCTCTTAGCAGAAGTAGAATATGTTTATTAAATGGCACATTTCCAGTAAATGAAGCAGAAAACAGACCAGGAAGTTTCTAGGCAATTCTTAAAAGCGTGAGGGGTAAGGGTCTGAGCAGAGACCCAGCGTCTGGGCGCCTCACCTGGCCGAGCGGGTGGTCAGCACTGTGGGCTGGGCTGTGTGTGGCTGGGGAAGCAGCGCGCTTTTCGCTGAAAGTCCTTGAAGACCTTGACGGCTGCTGGAATTTGCTGGGAGGGAAAATGTTTGAAAACATAAATGACAGGAAAGTCTAATTATATACTGAGAAGAGGGTTTGTGCAAAGGTGTATGGCTCTGGTGGCTAAGGTGACAGACATTCTCTTGAAGCTTGGTGACACTTCGGAAAGCTTTTAGTATGCTCTGGCCACCTCCAGATGGCTGAGGACAGAGGAAAGAGTCCTCTTCTCCCTCTTCTCCTAGGGGGTGCCATAAATGAGCCTCAGTCCCTCTCAGGGAGCAGAATCCTGAACTTCCTGGCCAGTCTTTGTCTCTGTTCAACTCCTCTCCTACTGTATTTTCTCTGAACTCGCATTCTCCAGGGACCTTGAGCTGCACATCCCAGGTAAGCGTCTCTCTGGGCCTCCCAGGCCGCACTGGGAAAGCGAGGGACCAGAGATTCCTCGCTTAAGCCAGGATCCAGGGGTCTTGTCCTTTTTCTCTTTTAAAAAGCTGCTCTTCCTGGAGGGAGGAATAAAGGTCATGTCCGGAGAGCCTCCTCTCCCAGGCACCTCCCCCTTCTCCTAACAACTCACCTGGGTATTTTGTCGGAACTTTGTGGTTCAGCAAATATTCTGCACTCATCACCAAACTGTAAGTTGTCTATTTCTGTCAGACTGTCTTCCCTTTTCACAGGTAAGCATTTCAGATAAGTGATGAGGCAATAACGGTGGAATATTTTAATGTCACAGCTACCAGAGAAAACTTTTTCTCTCTGGAGCAGCATCCATTACACTGTTACACAAATATTTGGTAAGTGCCTGCTGCACTTTAGGCCCCGTGCTAGACCCTGGTGCTGCAGAGACCAGTGAGGCGCTCGTCGGCTCAGACAAGAGCAGATGGCAGACGTGTAAACAATCCTCACAAAATAGCGGGATGCTCGTTAGACGAGAGGGATGAGCAAGGGCCATAAGAGCACAGAGAGGGAGTTGGAAAATTGCGTTTGGTTGGATGCAAGGGTAGAGAACTAAGATTCGGGCCGGCTCAGTTCAAGGGTTGGGAGACGAGTGGCCTCAATGAGTCGACACTAAATTGTGGACCATTTGATCCACGATGCTTCCTGCTGATTAGTTCAATTAAATTGTTTAACACTTGAAAAATCAATAGAAACCAAAAATAAGACAAACAGCTATATATTCAAACAAACAAACAAACAAACAAACAAACAGCTTTCACGCCACATTTGAGTGTTGATGCCGTCAAGGTGCGAGGGCGGGGCTACGGCCCCAGGAAGCAATGCTGTGGCACCGACTGGAGAGCTGAAACGACCCTTACAAGCCATGAAACTGGGAAAACCTGGTGATGATCAGGTGTTCTGGACTGGGTGAGAGAATCAGTGGGGGGAAAAAGGAAAATAATGGGGTGGGAGGAGGGGAAAGTAAATTTATGGAAAGAACTTGGGGAGGAGAGAAGATGCCAAGGCTAGAATGGCACTCATCCAGGGCCAGGTGACCTTGGACAAGCCACTTACTCCCTGTACTTCTGTTTTGTGGTAGTGATTTCCGCATGCATGTAAACACACAGTCCTAAGAATTTACACGTTTTGAGCACAGCTCCGTGTGATTCCCGTGTGAGCAAGTGTGGATCATGCCTGTGGAATGGGAATTCTCTAATAGGAATTTGGCAAAGATGTATCTTAAAAAGTTCTGGCTTGCTGACCCCTGCATATTACTTTAACCTGGTCCTGCCTGCCACCGGACGTGAATCTACATCCTGATGCCCTGCTGTGAGTAATTGTACCCCTGTTCTGCTTAATTCCATGAATAATCAATCCAATGTAAATGTGTGCTAATGCCCCTGATAAAAACTCTGGCTGGGCAATCCGCGGGGCTTTTTCCTGAGATGGGAGGAATCAGCCACGTGGCCCTGGTCTCTCTTTCCCTGCGTGTCTCGGTATGAGATTCATACACGCATTGGGTCACGGTCACCCACAGGTATTGGCAGGTTCGAGTCACCCCCCTGTCACTGTTTGCCCTTTTGTGACGTGGAGTTGGTGACGGTAGTGAGAAGCTGATGAAATAGTATATATGGAAGTGCCCAGCGTAGTGCCTAGAATATGATGAACGCACAATGAATGATGGCTTCCTTCACTATACTGGCAAGGACACCAGCCAAAAGTTGTTTTCCTTCTGGGTCCTTCCATCTCTGTTCTCCAAGGGGATAAGTAACTCAGCTCCCTCACCTGTGGCTGAGGGTCCCCAGTGCCCCCAGTGTAGAGAAACATGGCAGGCATAACACCCCTCTGAGCAGGTAAGAGGGACATCACGGCTTTATGCCCATAACACGCGTGTCTCAGAGCCTAGGGCAGGCACCGTCTGGGTTTCTGCTCAGCTCACACCCACGTCTCTGCGAACTGTTTCCTACCTTTTCGTGCTGGTCCTGGTCACCCTGATGCTCTGGCTGTGGGTGGTTAGCCCGTGGATCAACACCTGATCCATGTTGGGACCCTCAGATCGTCCCTTGAGAAGCTGATGTTTGGCAGGTGGTACCCTGGCTGGATGAACCACTTCCATCACATGGAAGAAGGAAGCAAATCCACAGAGGGAAGCACTCAAGAGAGACGATGAGGCCTCAGAAGAACCACCTCAATCTTTACAGTCCGCCCACCATGTAACTCAGCCGTACCCCTTGTCCTGAGTTCCAGGAGACAGTCCCGTAACCCCTTCTATAGTCTGAGCTGACTGAGTGGGTTCTATTATTCACAACCAATGGGACTCTGACTTTGGCAAGAACGCCCCGCCCCCACAGAACAACACTGTTGAAAACCGGAGTGGACATGCTAGAAAGAAGTGACTGACTTGGCCGGGATCCTGCACAGCCCACCCCGGGCGGGGGGGGGGGGGGCGGGGGGCGCCATCAGGAGGCTCTCACCCTGCTGCTGGCTTCCGCACCGGAATGTCGTAAGCTCGGACAATGTTCACCAGCAGCTTGATGTCTCCATCGGACAGGTTTTGGGCTGTCACCTTCTTCCGGCCTTTTCTCCTTGGCCTCAGTGGTCGCTTTTGTTCCGCCAGCTTGAAAAGGCTTAGGCCGAGAATGCTAATGATTACAGAACAGGATTAGGACTCTGAAGAAAAGAAAGATCTGGAAAGTCACGAGACAACTTCTCAAGCTCTGCCCCAGGATCCCTCACAGGTCCCTGAAAACTCTGTCCTTTCAAAGAGGGTAGAAATCATCAAGAAATTTTCCTAAGATGGGAGCCATCCTACTGTATGAATTATTAAAATTTATTTTAGTTGCTACTGATCAGAGAAAGAAAAGGGTGCTCTGGCCCCTCCCAGCATCTCCCGCCTTGCTTTCTGCCAGGCTTGCCCCACAGCCTCTCCAGTGGGCCCTGTCTCTCCTCCTCTCTGCCTTTGCCCATCCCTGCACATGGAGTGCCTCCCTCCACCTTCCTCCTCGTCCGTCCATTCGGCTACAGCTTCACCTACCGTCAGGGCAGGGTCTCCCTTCCCAAGGCCCAGGCACATCAGCTACAAGGGACGCCCTGTTCTGAGCCCTTGGAGTACTTTCTCGCCTGCCCCGTTCTCCTGCAGTTGATGTTTACCTCCTTTCCAGGCACTTCCTGGGATACCTCACGCTCTGGCATTAGACATGACTGGATATGAATCCTGGCTCCTCTCTCTGACCTTGAGCAAATGATTTCACCTTTTTAAGCCTCTGTTTTGTCATCTGTAAAATGGGGCCTGTGGCTCCCTCTTGGGTTGTTTAGAGGATTAAGTGACAAGGTGCCTCCAAGCACCTGGCGCTGGTCGGGCACTTTGTAGATGTGAAATGGTAAGTGTTGGGATGATGTCAATGATGACAATGTTAGTGACTATGCTGGAGGAAAAGGAAGAGGCGGAATCAGGAGGAAGGGTGGGGGAGGAGGAGCAGGAGGATCTCCTGTCTCCCTACCTCTCACCGTGATTATGTCAGATAAACACTTCCTGGAAGACGAAAGCAACACGGTCAGCGACTCATAGGAGAAAGGGCCTTGGAGCAAATAATTAAATTCTGGCCCAGAGACTAAGCAGAAACACAGATGTGACTTTGTACCTGGGAGCTGACATGACTGACTACACCAAACAGCACAGAACAAAGCCAGCTGTGCAGAGCCGGCCTCAGGCTGCAGTGCGATGCTTCTCTGCTGCCCTGCTTCCTGGTGAGATCAGCTGGAGCCCTCTGTCCAAGAGGCACCTGCCGGCAGGGAGGTGGCGGCTCCCTGGGGCTCCCAGGAGCTGCTGTTCCCATTCCCTCCCAGGGACTTCAGTCCCACCGAGCACAGAATAGTGAGCACTCGTCAGCACCTTTGTGCATCAGGCAGAGTGCTGGATGCCTCACACAGAGTAATTTCTAATCCTCGCAGGTATAACGTTTACCCCACGTTTGCAGATGAAGAAACTGGAGGCTGTGGGCGGTGATATGATTTGCTGAAGGTTCTTAAACAGGGGAGGGGACCTGGGGGCCAGTCTCAGCTCACTCTGACTTCACAGCATGTCTTCTCCTTCTTTTCCGGTATTTACACACATTTATTTATCAACTCATTCAAAACAAGAAGAAGTCCATTGCACATTAACATGATGTACAACTACGAAGGCTAAGTCTCCTCTCCAAAACGAAATGTGAGAAGAGTGACATTGTTGTACATTTTTGCAAATCTGTTTATGTGTGCGATTATCTACATTTTATTATTTTAAATTAATTTTCATGGAGATACTGAATATAACATCGTATAAGTTTAAGGGGTACAATATGTTGGTCTGATGTATTCATAGATTACGGTTATCACCATGCCATTAGCTGACACTTCTATCATGTCAAATAATGATCATTTCTTTTGTGTGGTGACATTATTTAAGATCTAGGCTTTTAGTACCTTTGAGGTTTATTTTATTATAGTGTTGTTGACCATCATCACTGTGCTTGCCTTAGATCTCCAGGACTTATTTATCTACTAGTCACAAATCTCTACCGTTAAATCACACCTCGCCGACTCCCCTGCTCCCTGGGCTCGCATAGCTGCCATTCTACTCTCTGTTCTCACAAGTCTGGCTCTCTCGATTTCACATGTAAGTGAAATCACGTGGTGTTTATCTCCCTCTTATTTCACTTAGCATGGTGCCCCCTAGGTCCAACCACATGGTCACGAATTACAGCCATCTTCTTCAGCACTCTGCCTGCACACCTACCAACCTGAGCTTGGGACCTGAGAGAGGTACCTTTGCCGGGGGGTCCTTACGTGAC
>PVJI01029186.1:0-15583 GCA_004026765.1 Micronycteris hirsuta
GGAGGCTGGGGGGGTGGGACGGGAGGGGAAGGGAGGGGGGAGGGGAGAGGCTGCAAATAACTGTAATTAAACAAAAAATTAATAAAAAAATGAAAAAAGTTAAAAAAAGAAGTATTAAAAAGTATGCATACATAATACAAAAGAAACTATATAACTCTTCTGATGTCAGACAGGAAAGTGAAACGGCTTTTAAGGAAGAGTAGGTAATGAGTACTTTAGCTCTCGAGTTCTTTGTCTTTCTTCCTCTTCCCTCTATTCTTTGGAACTGGAGGAAGTGAATTTGGACATTTGTTCCTCTTACGTCATAGTCTCCTATGTTAGGATAGTCAAGCTCAGGATCGAGGTCTCTTTTCCGTGAAAGAATCCCTGTGATCTTCGTCTTTCATGATTTCTTTAAACACATAGGTATGTAAACTTTAGGAAATTCTATCTCTGATGCTTTCCTCTGTTTGTGTATGTATGTGTATTTAATGCCAAAAACTGTTTTTTATTTATTTTTCTCTCTCTTTGAATTTCTGCTGTACCAACTCTTACCCCTCATCACAAATAAAATAGGTGCCATCTTCAGCTTAGAGAAAGGATTAAAAGCATCAACATGATTCAGAGAAGAGCATGACGATATCTTAAATAATGTTACAGTTTACAGTATTTTCTACTCTATGTATGATAATGACATCTAATATTATTTCATTTTATATTCATGGTTTGAAGCCTTATTAAACCAAGATATTTATGGTTTTATTTAAAAAGTTATGTAAATGTATCATTTCACAGTTTCAGTCACCAAATAAAGCAAAAGTTTTATTTTTAGTCCCACCTCAACTTAAATGTGAAGAAGTTTATGTAACTAATTTGGACACATGGTCAAACCAGTTTGTCACTATGAGATTGGCAATAGTAAAAATTTAAATTCATCTAGTTTTTTTTTGTCAGAAAGAATTCTATTCTGAAAATGAAATTCACCTTCTCATTATTTCTTTACACACTTTCAGACATCAACTCTATGCCTTCATATGGATCATTAATATTGACAAAGTGGGGTGGTGTGAAAGACTCATGACCTAAAAGTAGACCAGGTAAACCATGAAGTTCAATGCAGAGACAGTCCTTTATATATATTAAGTGCTGAATATCTATTAAGGTGAATATCACTTGCTTCACTCCTTGTGCAACTTATCTCTTATATTGTGACCTTGGGCAAGACTGCAAATTTGCCTGGACCTAGGTTGACTTATTAGTAATATTTGAGGATTATCATAATAGTAACACTTTCATGGTAAAGGGTGGAAAAAAGACAGTGTTTGTAAAATAAATTCCTAATTTTTAAGTATATTTTATTTATTATTGCTGGCATAATGATATAAATTAAGCTTTAAATAAAAATAAATAATTGGGCTTTATTAAGCTTATTAAGGGCTTATTAAGATAAAAATAATAATTGGGCTTTTACTATATATTTCAATAAAAATCTCTGTTTTCTAATTTCTTTCCCTTTCAAACATTGAAATGACCTTATTAACAAAAAAACAAATTTAAACTCCAATCTACTCACTCCTTAAAAATTTAAACTATCTAAAATACTCATGCAGTGTACAGAAAAAGATTGATATGAAGAGTATATATTCAATACCCTCTTGCTTTCTCTATTTAATGCTAATTATGTGTTGTATGCAATGGAAAGCATTTTGCATATATTATTTATTTAATCCTTGCATAAAGTTACTGGGTTAAGTGTGTAATCCCCATTTTTAGAGATGAAATAAAGTATGGCTTTAATAGGTTAAATAATGACCAAAACTACTCAATTAATAAATGTCAGTAAGTTATTTGTCACAATTTTTCTGACTTTAAAACCCATGTTTCAGATGATAACTTCCTACTAATATCATATTTCTCTTTCCTTCTTAGCACCATAATCTCTAGTTTTAGTTGAGCACACGGGTACCCAACTGAAAGAGTCCAGTTTCCAGCTGGTCTGGTTACTAAGATCTGGTGTGTGGGATGTCAGCCAAAGAATTCTGTGCAACTACATTGCAGTGGAGTTCAAGACAAAGCATCTCCCCACCTTTTTCGCCTTTCTTTCTTCCTGCTGGCTCAAATGTGGGCATTATACCTTTGGATTAAATAATAATCATATCCATGATGTAAGCATCACATTAAACAGGGTGGGACATGCTTGGTGGTCATGGAACCACCCTACCACTCTTGGAGTACTTCCTAGACTTTGCATGAGGAAGAATAAAAATCTTATTTAGGATATTTCTATTTGGGATTTTCAATCACTTACATTTAACCTAATCCAAACAAATAGACCAGACTCATTCCATTGCTCCAAACTACTGATTTAAAACACTGAATTGCAAATTTTTCATAGAAATTCTAGCTGTTAACTTCATTTCATTTCTGAATACTGCCGACTGAGAATGTAACATCTAGTACACTGTTATAATAAAATTCCATTTCAACATAATGCTTAAAACTTTGGGGGCTCAATAACAATTAAGTTGAGTCCTTTCTCTGCTGTCTTTTATTGTATTAATGAAGATAGAAATCATTGTTGATATACAGTATGTCAGGATTTTATGCCTTAATTTATTTCAGAGGGTTTAACTGATTCTAATTCTGTCATGTTAGGGTGTGAAAAGCAGAACAACAGAGGTTTTAAGTTGGTTTTAAGTCTGTTCCAAGGAAATGATATAGACTACTAAAATTTTGTGAGTTGGAATTAAGAGAGAGCAGACACAATAACAATTGGGCAAAACCCCCAAACACTAGGAGGCCTCCCTCAACAGAGGAAGTTATTAGTTTGTAATATAACTTGAGAGGTGCTGTCAGACACTGCTAGTTTTGAAGGTTGTTATAGTCAAACTCTGTTGACTATCCATCTTCATAAGAATCGTTCAAATTTCTTGGGGAGGAATACTTATATTACTGAAAATATAATTTAAGACTCAAAATGGTAGAAAGAAACTTCTTTTTTTTAATAAATTTTTTGTTTATTTATTTATTTTAGAGAGAGGGGGAGGGAGGGAGACATAGAGAGAGAGAAACAGCAATGTATGGTTGCCTCTCACATGGCCCTCACTGGGGACCCGGCCCGCAACCCAGGCATGTGCTCTGACGGGGAATCGAACCGGGAACCTCTGGTTCCCAGCCCGCGCTCAATCCACTGAGCTACACCAGCCAGGGCGAAAGAAACTTCTTTTGAAACCAGATATATCTGGGTTTGAAAATCAGCTTTCCTAATTAACCTGAAGCATACGATATTTCCCTTAATCTACCTGCAAAAGAAGAGAATAATAATCTCCCAGATTTGCTCAGAGAACTAATTGATATATAACACTTAATGATCTAAACATATTAGTGCCATTATAGAATTCCCTAAATCTTTAGAGCATGCACAGGTAGTTGACATAGAGTGGGTCACCTTGAAATCAGAGCTTGAAACGATTTGGGTACAATTTACCTGGTGGGTGATTTCTGGAAGTGAAAGTGAAAGAGCGGGGAAAGTGAAACAAGAAATAGAAAAAAGCCAAGTAAGTGTGATATAGAACTGACTAGAAGTGACACTGGTACTCAGCCCCTGTAGGGATCCACTGAGAAATCACACACAATTCGCCTCCAAATGATCCCAAACAAAAGTAGGGAGGCTGAGAGCTATCCACTGACTATCAGTCCAATAACTAACTGCCCTACTGTGGGCTGTACCAATGTAAGAATGAAGTGGCTTTTGTGAGACTTCAGAGAAAGCTCCAAGGCAGGTGAGCAGAGGGATACTGTGAGGTTCTCCTGAGGTGGAATGCTGGTTTGTCCCTGGGACTTTTTATCACAGCTGCAAGGAAATCTGATAACCAGAGAGGATTTGGCCAGGGCAACTCAAGGGTCTAAAGACGTGTGTGTGTGTGTGTGTGTGTGTGTGTGTGTGTGTGTGTGTGTGTGTGTGTGTGTTTGTGTGTTGCTGTCAACAACTGCAAAACCTAAATGTGATATGACACAGAGAAAAAAAGGCAGGCTGAGAAAAGTGTCAGATTTTTCGAAGTTTGGTTGCGCTTATATCACTGTAGCAACACTTTTTTAAAAAGCTGGTTATAACCAAGTTCTGTTAACTGGTAATGATAAAAAAAAGGCTAGCCTAGGGTATTATGCTAAGTGAAATAATTCAGACAGAAAGACAAATACTGTATGATTTTACTTGCATGTGGGATCTAAAGCGCAAAAGAAACAAACAAAAGAGAAACAGACTCAGACACAGAGATCAAAAGGTGGCAGAGAGGAGGAGGGTTGGGGGACTGAGTGAAAAAGGTAAAGGGATTAAGAAGTGCAAAGAGGTAATTAGAAAATAGTCATGGGGATGTAAAGTACAGCATAAGGGATATAGTCAATAATATTGTAATTACTATGTATGGTGCCAGGTGGGTACTTGAAATATCAGAGGAAACACTTTTAAAATATATGATTGTCTAACCACTATGCTGCACACCTGAAACTAATACACAGTAATATAAGTGTGAACCATAAATAAAAAATAAAATTAAAACAATTAAAAATGTCTAGACTATGGGAAAGAAATAATGAGGGGATTTCTAGGGATACAGCTTTGGGAAATCACTGTCTTAATGCTAAATATAGGCTAATAATTATTTTTAAAAGAACTGGCTAATCTGGTTAACCTTTCTGTGATATAATACTCTTCCAAAAATAATGTCATTTTGAGAACATTCCCTATATATTTAATAATGGAATAGAAGTGAAAATCAATATAATTTTATTCTGCTAAAAAGTAGTAGCAAATATCAGTAGGCTTAGATTTATATGGCTTTAAAAATAGTGTTTATCCAAGCAGAACATGTGAGCTCTTTTCATCATCTTTAATAGATAATATGGTTTGAAATATATTTAACAACTTACTGGCACTAATAAAAGCTCAATGTGTTTACTTTTTACTATGTATCTGAAGTTTTGGTGAAACTGTTTTTTTGATTGTTCGAGTTTTGTTTTACTATTTATATTTCATTTGTTTTAGGAAGGAATTTGTCATTTACAAAAAAAGCCATACTTAAAAAATAATAAACAAAATATACCTTCGAGGAAATAAATGAAAAGGAGGTGAAGAGGGAAACTGAGGAATAAATACACTAGGGTTGGTTAAAAGCAAAACATTCATTCTAGGCTTCCTTCAAATTAAGATACTTGGAAAGCTATATAATTTTATTAACCAATGTTACCCTGATAAATTTAATAAAATATTAAGACCATTTAATGCATAATAATTTCTATTTTTTCTACACATATTTTTTGCCCATACATGTTAAGCTGAATTACTATAAAGCTAAGTTTCCTCACAAACTGGAATGCATTTTTATTTTAATTATTTTTGACTCTTCAGAAAATTTATGTAATTTATGTTTGAATGAGTTGCACAGAATTACCAATTTGGTAAATAGTCCTTAATATATTCACATACAATTAGGTATATTTTATTTTTTATTATGTGACATATCATAAATTGTGTTACTCAACACAAGAATGAAATAGTTGGCAAGGAAACAAAATTGTTTTTGATAATATGTTATTTGTGTTTGATTTTTATTCTGAGTGTTAGGACCAGGGACACTTAGTAAATTTAAACAGGAATATATTGGTTTCTCAACAGATGTTTTGACATATAATATTTTTCACCTTTATAAACTTTTGAATTTGTGTAATATACACATAGCTAAAAAAATCAAATAGCCTTAAATTCCTTATACTAACAAACTAATATTCTTATGTCCCACACCCCTCTTACTTCCCAGCCCAGCTCCCTAGTAAGGCATTTTTAAATAGATTCTAAGTTCTATTCTAAAAATGGAACTGCAAAGATTCTAAAATAAGAATTGCTGATAAAGCATTTATATAAGAATTGCTAATAAAGTTATACATGTTTAGTTTTGGTGATTAAGACATATGTTTTAATATATGCCAAATAAATGGAATCCATTCAAAAGATGTCAGCAAGTTTGGAAAAAAATATTTCTGATGAAAGCAGACCATGAACAGATACAGCCTGTTATCTGCAATTTCAACTGAAGTCAACCGAGTGATGATACAGCATTAAACAAATTAGTCCAAACCCACAGAGAATAAGCAGTAGAAGAGCCTTCTACACTGAACTGGCTAGTCTTTGCTTGAATCACGCTATTACACTGAAAGCAATGTGAAAAAAATTTGAGATGAATGACTAGAAGAGAGTAAGACTGAGAACCGATTTAATAAAACTCTCGGTCTCATATTCCACTTCCAATCCATCAGGAAAAACAATTGGCCCTATCTTTAAACACAGGCAGAACCTGACCAGTTCTTACCTCCTTCAGAGTTACCATTCTGTTTCATGCTCCCATCATCTTTTGCCTGAATTATTGTAATAGCTTCCTAATCTGTCTCTGCTTTCACGTTTGTCTCTCTAACAATTATCCTTAGCAGAGATATCCTTTTAAAACTTAAGTAGACCATGTCACTCCTCTGCATAATAACCTTGAAAGTCACCCATTTTATTTCTAGAAAAGCCAAGATTCTTGAAATGCCCAGTAAGGCTCCATGTGATCGAAGATCTCTCTGACTTCATCTGCTCCTAGACTAATCCTTTCTTATTGAGCTCTACCCACACTGGCCTCATGCCAGGCACACTCTTGCCCTAGCACCTTTGCCTGGCTGTGTCCCTACAGGGCAGCTAATTTCTTTTTCTTTTAAAGCTTTTTGCAAATCTCACCTTCCTTTTTTAACTGAATTTATTGAGGTGGCACCGCTTAAGGAAATTATACAGGTTTCAGGTGCACAATTCTACAACACATCATCTGTACACTAAATTGTGTGTTCACCACCCCAACTCAGGGCTCCAGACATCTCCATTTATTGCCCCTCCCACCCTGTACCCTTCTGCACCGCCCCACATCCCCCTCTCCCGGAGATCACCGCTGTGTTGGCAATGTCCATGAGTTTTTCTATTTTTCTCTTTTTTGCTCAATCTGTCCACCCCCATCTCAGAAAGGCAATCATCAACAAATCAATAGACAACAAGAGTTGGAGAGAATGTGAAGAAGAGGGAACCCTCATGCCCTGTTGGTGGGAATGCAGACTGGTGCAGCCACTAGGGATAACAGTATGTAGTTATCTCAAAAAGTTGAAAATTGAACTGCTTTATGATCCAGTGATTACAGTTCTGGGAATTTATCCAAAGAAACCTGAAACAGTAACTCAAAAGAACCTATGCACCCGTATGTTCATTGCAGTGTATTTACAATAGCCAAGATTTGGAAGCTGCCCAAGTGTCCACCAGATGAGTGGATAAAAAATCTGTGGTATATTTACAAAAATAAATACTATTCAGCTGTAAAAAAGAAGGAATCTTACCCTTTGTGACAGCATGGAAGGACCTGGAGAGCATTATGCTAAATGCAATAAGCCAGTCAGAGAAAGACAAGTACCAAATGTCACCTCCCTAATGGGACTGCTCTGAACCAGCTGTTTAAAACTGCAACCTGCTGTTCTCTATTCTGTAACTCTTAATCCCCACCTTGATTTTTTAAAACAGCTCTACTCAAGTATAATTGAGAAAATAACCACGAGTATTTAAAATGTGCAATTTGTTAAGTTTTGAAAAATTTACACACGTACGAAACTACCATCATAGTCAAGAAATTAACATATCATCAATTCCAAATTTTCCTCGTGCCTCTTGTAATCCGAAGTCCCACCCCACCATCCAAACCCATCCACAGGCAACCAGTGATTTACTTTCTACCCCTATAAAACAGTTCGCATTTTCTGGGACTTTAAATAAGTTAATCATACAGAACATACTCCTTTCACCTGGCTTCTTTCACTCACTGAGTTGGAGATCCACCATGTTGGTCTACATCAGTAGTTCATTCTTTTAAATTAATGACTAATATCCCACTGGATGGATACATCACTATTTGCATATTTACTTATATTTTGATAAAAATTTAAATTGTCTTCAGTTTTGGGCTATTACCAATAAAGCTACTTTGAACATTGGCGCAAGACATTTTTATGAACATGAGCTTTCATTTTTCGTGAAAAAATATCTAGAAGTGGGATGGTTGGATCATATGGTAAATCTATGTTTAACTTTTTAAGAAACCGTTAAACATTTTTCAAAACAGTTGTGACATTTTACATTCCCACCAGCAGTGGATGACAGTTCTAGTTTCTCCACATCCTTGCAAACACTTGGCATGGCCAGTCGTTTTAATTTTAGCAGTTTTACATGGGCTTATTTGCCATCTGTGTATTCCCCTGGTGCTGTCTGTTGAAATCTTTTGCCAGTATTTTATTAAATGGTTTGTTTCTTATTATTGAATTTTGAGGGTTCTTTGTATGTTCTATATACTATTATTTTATCAGATGGGTATATTCTCTCAGTCTATGGCTTGTTTTTTTTTATGAATTTATCAGTGTCTTTCACACAGCAGATCTTTTAATTTTGATGAAGTCCAATTTATAATTTATTTTCTTTGATTAGATTGTATTTTTCTTGTCACATCTAACAAATATTTGCTTAACCGAAGACACAATGATTTTCCTATTTGTTTCCTTCTAAAAGTTTTATAGGCTTTGCACTTAGATCTAGGTTTTATTTTGAGTTAATTTTTGTAGATGTTATGAGGTAAGGATTAAAAATTTTGTGGTGTAGTGACATTTGATTGTTTCAGAGCAGCTTATTGAGAAAAAGACTATACTTTCTCCACTCAATTGTCTATGCATCCCTGTTGAAAAACAGCTATGTGTGAGTGTATTGATTGATTGATCAAGTTTTCTACCTTTGAACTTCCATATGAATTTTAAAATCAGCTTTGAAATTTACCCCAGAATGTGGGATTTTGGTTGGTATTGTATTAACTTTATAGGTCAAATGGAGAGAATTGACACTTTGACAATCTATCTTCTGTCATCTTTTAATTTCTCTCAGCAATGTTTTTAGTTTTTTAACATACAATTATTTCATGTATTTGCTGGCTTTATCTTTAAGGATTTTGTAATTTTTGATGCTATTGTGAGTGATTTTACTTTTTATAAATTTCAATTTCTGATTTCTCATTGTTATTATACAGAGATAACTGACTTTAGTACATTGCTCTGGCATTTCATAATTTTTCTTTCTTTTACTGTTGTTTAAGTACAGTTGTCTCCATTCCCGCCCCCCACCACTCCCCCCTGTCCCCCCACCCCTACCTCCAACCCTTGATCCTACTCCCCTTTGGCTTGCCCATGTGTCCTTTATACATGTTCCTTAATGACCCTTCCCTTTCTTTCCCCCATTATCTCCCCTGCGCCATGGTTACTGTCAGTTTGTTCTTTATTTCATTGTCTCTGGTTATATTTTGCTTGCTTGTTTGTCTTGTTGATTAGGTTCCATTTACAGGTGAGATCATATGGTATTTGTCTTTCAGCACCTGGCTTGTGTCACTTAGCATAATGCTCTCCAGATCCATCCATGCTGTCGTGAAGGGCAGGAGCCTGGGATTATACCCTAAGAATCCTGAACCACCGATTTGAAAGAACCTATATACCCCAATGTTCATACCAATATTTCATAACTTTTCTAACTCAGTAGTTTTGTTGTGATTCCATCAGATTTCTTACAAAAATGATCATGTCATTTGTCAGTTTCCCTTCTTTCTTTCTAATATGGCTGCTTTTTAGTTCTTTCCCTTGTCTTACTCTCCTGGCTCACACCTCCAGTGAAATGTAGAAAAGAAGTGGTGGTTTTGGACATCCGTGTCTTGCTCCTGATGTTAAAGACAAAACAATCGATCTTACATATTTAGGATGATGTCAGCTGTAAGTTTTCCTTAAAGTGTGTGGATTCTTAATTTAATTTTAATAATCTTATCTACCTTATTTGTCAATAGTTATTGTCTTTTAACAGTTACTGCTCATTACTCTCCATGTTCTCGATGCCACTGGCCCTGTACTTTTGTCTTCCAATTCCCTGCTTCTAACAGACTGTGAGTGAAGAACGGACATCTGTAAGGTAGGAACTATGTGGCAAGTGTTTTGCTGGGTGCCCTTAAATCTCACTTAGTGGACAGGACAACTCAAGTTATATTTTCCTCCTTTTACAAGTGAGGGAGGCCCATAGAGGTAACATGAGAAATGCAAAATTATACTGCTGTACAAATATTATTCATTCAGTCTGCATTAGTGACATCAGGACATATGTAGGACACAGAGCAGGATGTACACCACATGCTATATTGCTCTCCCTGAGACATTTATGAGTTAATAAGTGAATCTGAAGCCTTTTCTCTTTTCACTATGCCTCAACACCTCCATAGTTAGTCTGGGAGTTACCATGCTTGTCAGTGCTGAGTGAGGGCTTGAGTATTATGCCACTGACGAGGAAAATATATAATTTTAAGTGTGTGGGTTTTTTCATCAGCTTCACTGCATTGTGGTATCTTTACTTTTATCTTGGTTTTCATTTGTGTTTCAAATGGGAAACTGTATCTTATCACAATCTTGGAATAAATATGTTGTTTCTGTGCTTAGTTTCTCTTGTTCTTAAGAGAATTATTTATGGAGTTACAATAGAACAAGAGAATACATCCTTGGGCCAAACATTATCAGAAGTATGGGGTACTCAGTTTTAACACAGCTAGATTATTATCTATGTTTATCTCATTTTTATAGTGTATTGTTGTTCTTAGAATTTTAAAGAAGATGAAAACTTCTGCTTTCTAGCAATTTCTATTGAACACATCTAGAAGGACTCCTTTATCTCTCCTTTCTAGAAATTCTTTGAGGTTTTCTTCATTTGAGTAGGTGGCTGATGCAAGGAGTTTTCTGTTTAAATGAAGTTATGAGCTTCAGAGGAAGTGGTTGGGCTTTTTATGTAGGGTTTAATACAAGATTATGCAGCTGCTACTCAGCAAACAAGAGATGTGTGTGTTCTAATAACCAGCCAGTATAATGCTGTGCTGCGGTAATGCTGCTGGGGTGGCGCCAAGTTGATTATGGGTATTTGCATAGCAAATTCCAAACAACATTTAACTTAGATGCTTCATCTGCAGAAGCTACCACAAAGCTTGCTGGCCTGCAACTTTTCCATGATTTTCTCTCTAACTCTGCTCTTTGTTCTTCCATCTTGGCAACCTTGCAATTCACCTAACAACCTAAGCTAAATTTTCTCCAGGATTCTTGACTTTTTCTTCACTTACACTACCTCATCCAATTAATATCCAAACATTAAATATTTGATATATTTTTATCTCCATTTTCAGGGCATATCTGCTTCTAGATTTGAAAATGTTACGGAATAATAACATTATTTTCTAAGACTTCCAGTCTTAGAAAATTACTGATTAGTACCCATCCGAACTCAAATCATCCAGATTTATTCCTAGAGAAACAAGTCCATCAAGGTCCATCAAGTCATTAAAATATATATATATATATATATATTCAGTGACTTTCAATTACCTATTTCAATGAAAGCTTAATGGTTCGGTGTCTTAAATATCCCTCTCAATATTATTTTTTAATTATGTTTTCTTGATCATGCTATTACAGTTGTCCTAATTTTTTCCCCTTTGTCCACCTCCACTCAGCACCCACCACTCCCTCAAGCAATCCCCCCACCATTGTTCATGGCCATGGGTCATGCATATAAGTTCTTTGGCTACACTATTTCCTATACTGTACTTACATCCCCATGGCTATTCTCTAACTACCTATTTGTATACTTCTTTATCCCCTCATCTCTTTACCCATTCTACCCCTCTCCCCTCCCATCTAGCTACCTTCTGGTAACTTCTTTCCTCTTGCTTTTAAGAGTCTCTCTTCATCTTTAACCTTTGGCCTTTCAATAATTTTGTGTCTTTGAGTAGGCCTCTTTGCATCCATCATAACTGGGACTCTGCACTTCCTGAACTTGCATGTCTATTTCCTTCACCAAATTAGGAAAATTTTCTTTCACTACTTTTTCAGATAGATTTCTAATTTCTTGCTCTTTCTCTTCTTCTTCCGGCACCCCTATGATGCAAATGTTGAATCACTGGACGTTGTCCAAGAGGTTGCATACACTATCCTTGTTCTTTTGGATTCTCTTTCTTCTTGTTCTGATTGGTTGTTTTTTGCTTCTTTATGTTCCAAGACATTGATTTGATCCTTGCCTTCATCCTCTTCACTGTTCATTACCTGTAAATTGTTCTTTATGTTAATTTGTGTATCCTTCATTTCTGAGTGGGTCTTTTTTATGCTGCTGAGGTCCTCTCTAAGTTCCTTGAGCATCCTTATAAACAGTGTTTTGAACTCTACATCCAATAGATTGCTTATCTCCATTTCATTTAGCTCTTTTTCTGGAGTTTTGATCTATTCTTTCATTTAGGCTATATTTCTTTGTCTCCTTCTTTTGGCAGCCTCCCTGTGTTTGTTTCTATGTATTAGGTAGAGCTGCATTAACTCTGTGTCTTAGTAGTGTGGCCTAATATAGTAGGTGTCTTGTAGGCTCCAGTGGCAAGCCTCCCCTATCACCCAAGGTAGGTATTTAAGGTGCGCCCTTTGTGTGGACTGAGTACACCCTTCTCTTTTAGTTGAGGCTTGGTTGTTGTTGGCAGATCAATGGGAGGGATTTACCCAGACCAGTCAGCTGTACGGACTGGCTGTGACCACTGACCACCAGCTTCGAGTCTCTGTGTAGGATAAGCTGTGCAGGGGCAGGGTGCTGGTGCTCTGATGTGGTCTGTAGCTGTCCACTGGGTTTGCTGAGCAAAAAATTTGCATAAAATTTTGTGTTAAGCTTGAACATTCCTTCATGGAAACTATTCAGATGATTCAGAAGGTCACAGCTATGGGCAACTGGTGATTGGTAGCTTCACCATGACAGCATACTTGCTCATGCATCACATCTTGTACAGAGTTTTTTGGCGAAACATCAAATCACCCAGGTAACTCAGTCTCCCTTACAGCCCAGATTTGGCACCCTGAGATTTCTGGCTTCTCCCAAAACTAAAATCATCTTTAAAAGAGAAGAGATTTCAGACCATCAACAGGATTAAGGAAAATACAGTGGGACAGCTGATGGTGATTGCAGGAACTGTGTGAGATCCTAAGGTACCTACTGTGAAGGTGACTGAAGTGTCATTTGTCCTATGTACAGTGTTTCTTGTATCTTGCATCTTCTTCAGTAAATGTCTCCATTATTCATGTTACATGGCTGGGTACCTTCTGGGCAGACCTCGTATATGAGTTGTGTTTAGTAGAGGCAGGGGTAATTCCTAGAAATTCCAGCCCTGTCAAGGAGAATCAATGATGTCATGGATATCTGCATCTATACGTTGTATTGCTGCGTGAAATATTAATATTGATTTGACTTTTTAGGTTTTGTTGTATTAAATAAAATAATGTATGTTTTAAATCTTTTTTCCAAATGTTAATTTTATTATAATTAGTCACCAGCATTATTTATTAATGAGCTCAAGGGTTAAACACATGATAATGAGATGCCCTGTGAGTTCCAACTCAAAAAGTGTTTGCCATATTAATTTCAATGTCCATGGAAAAGTCCCCAACTCTTAGACTTGTGGTTATACAGGGAGAAAGATGTCTGAAATGCCTCAGAAAAATTCCCAGTCAAGTTCTCTAGACACAAAAGAAAGATCTTGCTTTAAACTTGAATATGTTAAGCAGTATGCATTTCCAAAGGTAATGCAAACGTGCTTTCACCAGAGATTAGCACAAAATCCTCAGTTAGATATTCAAATCTCACAAAACATATTCCTACTTATATTTGCTATCTCTTCGGGAAATATGCGCCTATTCTAATTTTACCATCAAGGTAATTGACAGATAGTGTTGAAATGACTTACCCAGTTCAGACAGCTAGTCAGAAACAAAACTAGAAAGTGAATCTCATAAACCGCGGAATAATATACTTCCCAGGATAATATCGCTGAAGTAGATAAACTCGAGACTGTATATGTGTAGTTCACTCATTAATGCAAGATTGAGGAAAAGAGCTCCTTAATTCTCTCATTAAAATATTTTTGGTTGGATGTATTTATATACAGATTTGCTTCAAGATATTAAGAATAAAGGCATTTTCTCAAAGATTTATGAGGACATTGAAACTTTGCAAATACAATAAGCTCTCACTAGAATGTCTACAGGGTTTCTGAAAAAATTGGAATAATGTTTGGCTAATTTTTGATTGCCACGTAGACTCTAACTCTACATAGAGTGATGCTCATTGCAATAGACATTAATATATTTTGCCCCTTAAGTCTTATCAACTTTTATCTCTAATTGTGCTGCAGGAAGACAATAAAATATCCCAATTTCATTGGAATGCTTCACTAAAAACTATTTGGAAACTTAATTCCCTGATGACAGGTTTCATTCTAAAAAAGCTACACATGAAAATTTTTTTGGGCATCAGGATACTCAAGTACTAATTTTAACCCTGTCACTTGACAGTTTGAAAACTCTGACAGATTACTATATTCTTTGTACCTCAGTTTCTTAAACTATAAAAAGGATTGCTGTGAAAATCAGATGTGGTCAATAACCATTTATTAATTCTCACTTAGGTCCCACTTACTGTGCTCAGCCCTGGAAATCTAAAGAAGAGTGATAAGTTGTTTCCTGAAGAGACCTGCATTCTGTCACAGGTAGTACATGTCATATAAACTAACTTATGCAAAGTTTTTTTTCTAAATTGTGAAGTTTTATGCAAGTATAAGGGTTGCTGTAATATTCACTTTGTGAAGGAAGTAGAATGAACAGTTCCCTGTTAGGATTTTCAGTTGGTCCCCGTGCTTACATTCTGAAAGACTTTGTGATTCTTAAGCAAGTGCTGGGGAATAGCTATTTGAATATTACTGATGGTACTTTCAAGGTTACTGATAGGCTTGGGGACGTGTTCCAGTAAAGATGGCCAGTGGGAAAGAAGAGTATGCTAGATAGGAGGGAGCCAGAGGTGCAAGGGCAAGGGGTGAGTGTGCTAAACTTAGTCTGATCCACAATCAGGAAACCTTGCCTAGAGTTTGTCCCTGGGGGTAGGAGGCGAATGTTTCTTAAAAAAAAAAAAAGGATGTGAACAATTCAGCAAAAAATCCGATTTGCCTGGAAGAAAGGACAAGAAAGCAGATATATATGAAATAAGATCAGCTCATCAGGACATAAAGATAAGCTTTTGCATTTATTCTCCAGGCAGCCTGGGGATTATATTTTTTATGTGCTGCCAATCATAATTTTTTCCAGCTTACCTCCCTTGCTATGAATAATTTTCAACAGAAGTTTTCAGTTTGAGGATGGCACCATTTATTTGATAAAATTAATCAAATGATTAAAAGTTAATGACATTCTAAAAGATTGATTTCTCTGTGTGAAGAATTTTTTCAATCATAACATATTTATTTGTGGACTACCATATAGTAACTATACCTGAGGTGAAAATTAATAACACCATATGATCTGACTTACATGTGCAATCTACTGAGAAAAATAAACAGATGAACAAAGTAGAACCAGAGGCATGGACACATGGAACAGACTAACAGCTGTCAGAGGGGAGGGGGAG
>PVJI01029187.1:0-15582 GCA_004026765.1 Micronycteris hirsuta
TGATTCAGATCCGGTGGCAGACACGACCAGGTTAAAGCAATATTCAGAGATCAGCAAGCCAGAATTTTTTAAGATACACCTTTGCCAAATTCCTATTAGAGAATTCCCATCCCACAGACATGATCCACACTTGCTCACACAGGAATCACACGGAGCTGTGCTCAAAACGTGTAAATTCTCAGGACTGCGTGTTTACACGTGTGTGGAAATCACTGCCACATCCTCCAAATCTTTTTTTTTAAGATTTTATTTATTTATTTTAGAAAGAAGGGAAGAAGGGGAGAAAAGAAGAGAAAGATCTATGTTCCAGAGATACACATATTGGTTGCCTCTCCTATGCCCCCAACTGAGGACCTGGCACACAACCCAGGCATGTTCTCTGTTCACAGGCCAGCACTCAATCCACTGAGCCACACCAGCCAGTACCCAAATCTTGACTATTGTATATAATGCTGCAGTAAACATAGTGGCGCATATATTCTTTCAAATTAGTGTTTCAGGTTTCTATAATATATTCCCAGATCTGGAATTGCTGGGTCACAAAGCAGTTCCATTTTTAATTTTTGAGTTAACTCCATACTTCTTCCCACAGTGGCTGAACCAGTCTACATTCCCACCAACAGTGCAAGGGTTTCCCTTTCTCCACATCCTCGCCAGCACTTGTTTATGAGTTTATTGGTGATAGTCATTCTGACAGGTTTGAGATGATATCTCATAGTGGTTAATTTGTATTTCTCTGATGATTAGTGACAGTGAAAATCTTTTTATATGTCTACTGGTCGTCTGCATGTTTTCTTTGGAGAGGTGTATTTTCAGATCTTATGTTCTCCCATTCGGTATATTGTCTTTTTATTTTGTTGACAGTTTCCTTCACTGTGCAAAAACTTTTTAGTTTGGTGTAGTCCCATTTGTTTATTATTATTTTTTGCTTGCCTTGCCTGATGAGATATATCAGAAAATATTGTTACAAATAATGTCTGAGATTTTACTGCCTATGTTTTCTTCTAGGATTTTTATGGTTGTAGAATAATATTTATGACTTTAATAATTTTGAATTTATTCTTGATTGTGTTATAAGGAGGTGATCTAGTTTCATCTTTCTGCATGTATGTGTCCAACTTTCCCAACATCATTTATTGAATAAACTATTTTTAGTTCATGGTATGTGTTTGCTTCCTCTGTCAAATAATAATGGACTATAAAGGTGTCAGCTTATTTCTGGGTTCTCAGTTCTGTTCTATTGATGTATATGTCTGGTTTCATGCCAACAACATGCTGTTTTGATTACTGTGGCCTTATAATATACTTTGATATTAGGTAGCATGATTCCTCCAACTTTGTTCTTCTTTCTCAGAATCACTCTGTCTGTTCAGAACTTTTTGTGGTTCTATATAAATTTTTGAAATATTTGTTCTAGTTCTGTGAAATACACCATTGGTATCTTGATAGGAATTGCATTGAATCTATACATTGCTTTGGGCAGTACACACATTTTAATGATGTTAATTTTTCCTATCCATGAACATGGTATGTGCTTCCACTTATTTGTATCTTCTTCAATGTCTTTCTTCAGTGTCTTATAATAGTCCAAGTACGGGTCTTTTACATCCTCGGTTAGGTTTATTGCTAGGTATTTTGTTCTTTTTGAAGCAATGGTGAATGGGATTGTTTTCCTAATTTCCCTTGCTTTTAGGTGTTTTTTTTGGCATATAAAAATTCAACTGGTTTCTGGATATTAATTTTGTATTCTGCTTCTTTACTGAATTTATTTATCAGTTCCAGTAGTTTCTTGGTGGAATCTTTGGGGTTCTCTATGTACAATTATCATGTCATCTGAAAATAATCACAGTTTTACATCTTCCTTTACAGTTTGGATACCTTTTATTTCTTATTCTTATCTGTTTGTTAGGGCTAGGACTTCCAGTATTATGTTGAATAAGAAAGGTGAAAACAGACATCCTTGTCATGTTCCCAATCTTAAGGAGAAAGCTTGTAGTTTTGCCCATTGAATGTGATGTTGGCAGTGTGTTTGTCATATATGGCCTTTATTATGTTGAGGTATGTTCCCTCTAATCCCACTTTGCTGAAAGTTTATATCAGAAATGGGTGCTGGATTTTACTTGTTTTTTCTGTATCTATTGATATAATCATGGTTTATATCCTTCATTTTTATGTGGTATATCACATTTATTGTTTTGCAAATGTTGTACCCACCTTGCATCCCCAGAAAAAATTCCCATTTGATCATGGTGTATGATTTTTTGATACAGTATTACTGTATTCAGTTTGCTAATATTTTGTTGAAGATTTTACCATCTATGTTCACCAGGGATATTCACCTATAATTTCCCCTTTGTATAATGCCTTCATCTAGTTATGGAATTAGGATAATGTGGGCCTTGTAAAATTATCTTAGGAGTCCTCCCTCCTCTTGAATTTTGTGGAAATGCAAATTAAAACCACAGTGAAAGATAACACCTCTCACCAGTTGGAAGGTAAGAAAGGCTATCATAAATCAACAAACAAGTGCTGGCAAGAATATGGAGAAAGGAGAACCACTTTGCACTGCTGGGAATGCAGATTGGTTTAGTCACTGTGCAAAGCAGTATGGAGATACCTCAAAAAATTAAAAATGTAACTGCCCTATGACCAAGTGATTCCTCTTCTGTGAGTATATATGAATAAATCCAAAACACTAATTCAATAGAATAGAAGCTCTCTTATGTTCATGGCAGTATTATTTACAGTAGCCACATTTGCAAGCAGACCAAGTATCCATCTGTAGATGAGTGGATAAAACAACTATGGAACATTTACACAATGCAATACTACTCATCTGTGAACAACAAGAAGAAATTATCCTTTGGGACAGCATGGATGGACCTGGAGAACATTATTCTAAGTGAAATAAGTCAGACAAATACATTATGATTTCACTCATATGTGGAACATAATGAACAAACTGAACTAACAAACAAAATAGAGGCAGACCCATAGACAGAGAGCTAGCTGGCTGCCCCAAGGCAAAGGGTTAGGGGTGGAGAAATTGAGCAAAAAAAGAAAAAATGACTCATGGACACGGACAACAGTGTGATGACTGCTGTGGTGGGGGAAGGTGTGAGTGGAGGTGGAAGAGAATATGAGGTGGATCAAGGGTACTGGAAAAATGCAATTAAAATAAAAGTAAATACAAGGTTTGAAACAACCTCAAAGAAGACTTATAGGTGGCAAAAAAGGCTCATAAAGGCTTACTCAACATCATAAGTCTTTAAGGAAATGAAATTGAAACCATATTATTATGAAACTGCATGCTCAGTGGAATTGTCAAAATTAAAAGACTAGCCACAAGTTAAAACAATCAGATGCTACTATTAGAATATCAAACATTTATAACCCTGGCAATATCAATGGCTGGTGAGAATGTGTAGTATCATTGCTGTTGGAAATGCAAAATAGTACAGAAACTTTTGAAGATAGTTTGGTAATTTCCTGCAAAGCTAAATTTAGTCCTGTCATGCAATCATACTCCTATGTATTACTCAACTGCTTAAAACACTTGTCCATCTGCTGAACTTTACATCCCATGAATATGTTTTATACTCAAAGATATTTATTGAGCACCTGTCATGTGCCAGGTCCTATTCTAGTTGCTGGAGATGGGGGAGTGAACAAATAAACAAATACATAGTTTTTTGTTTTTTTTTCTTATCCTCTTTTTTATTTTGTACTTCTTTTATTAAATAATTACTTTATTGTTGTTTAATTACAGTTATCTGCATCTCTCCCCTCCCCTCCCCCACCCCCTCCAACCCCACCTCCCTCCTCACCTCCCTCCTCCCTCTTGGCTCTGTCCATGTGTCCTCCATAGTGGCTCCTGAAAACCCTTCTCCCCATTGTCTCCTCCCCCCTTCCCCATGGCCACTGTCAGACTGTTCTTAATTTCAATGTCTCTGGTTATGTTTTGCTTGCTTTCTGCTTTTGTTGATTATGTTCCAGTTAAAGGTGAGATCATACGGTATTTGTCTCTCACTGCCTGGCTTACTTCACTTAGTAAGTGAAGTACATGAAACAAATACATAGTTTGAACTGCAATGCAGCATAGGGAATATGCTGAATAATATTTTTATACCTGGTGCCAGATGGGTACTTGAACTCTTGGGGGGAATCACTTTATAAATTATATAATTGTCTAACCACTATACTATACATCTGAAACTAATATAATATCGAATATCAACTTCAATTTAAAAATAAAATTAAGAAAATATTATGTCTATAAAATATACAACTTGCTCATGAACATTTATAGAAGTTTTATTTATAATTATCCCAAATTAGAAGAAACTAAGTTGTCCTTCATTAGACATGAATTTAAAAAATGTGTTTCCAAAAAAAATAGGAAAAATGAATAACATCCATACAGTGGAAAACTATCCAACAATAAAAGTTATTGACTTGCACAGTAACAGAGATTAATTTTAAAAGTATTTATCTAAGTCAGCAATTGTTATCCTTTTTCATCTTATAGCATGCATAAAATAATTACTAAAATTTTATGGCACACCAAAAAATATATTTTTGCCAATCTGACAAAAATAGGTATAATTTTGATTTATTCACACAAGACAACTGTTGTTGTATTGGCTATTGTTATTTTTTTTTATTTGACAATAAGGAAAAAGAGAACCATGTCCCTGACTAAACAGTTAGGTATTGAATGTTTTAAAAATTGCTGTAGCACACCAGTTGAAAATTGCTGCTATATGTAAAAGAAGCAACATTGAAAAAGCCACATACAATATGATTCCATTCATATAATATTCTAGTAAAATCAAAACTCTAGAGACAGAAAAAGATCCTTTTTCCCCAAATGTTTAGAGAGAGCGGAGTGTTTGACTTGGGGAAGCATAGAAGATTTGGGGGTGTAGTAAAAATAACCGTTATGGTAAAGTATGGTATGTAGGTTTCTGATGTTATGCATTTATCAAAACACAAAGACTGTACTGCACAGAAAGTAAATCTTAATAAGTGCTAAATTTTTAAAAAATAGAAATTAAGGGGAATTCAGGATATTATGAAGATCATGACAAATTATTTAAATGAATTGTAACTATGTGACATACTGTCACTACAGGGGATGATGCAAAAAGTTGTGTAACCGTACATAGCTCTCCACTCTACCTGGTAAAGTAGTTTCTTATGGGGATGCAGGTTAACAATTCTGAAACTAATGTGCATGTATTCTGAGACTTTACAAATAATACCTGGATATCAAATGGTGGGAAAAAGAATCTGTTTCAATACTGAGAGGTTATATGTAAGCAAGGGGAAAGACTAAAATAAATCATATGGTGTTGTTTTAGATTCAGGACCTACATTTGGCTTAATATAAGTATGGATAGACTAATTAAAAGTTATCATGTGAGTATACATAAGTCAATATAGATATATGTCCTACTGAGAATGACTAGAAGCAATAACCTTCTAGTAGCAACCATGCACTCAGATATTGGTTTATAATATATTTATCCAATAAATGAAATCAGGCTGCAGGGAGGACTAGCCAATTCAAGGGCTGAAGCTGGGAATATACAAAATGAGTGCGGAGCATCCTGTAGTTCCAGAATGAAATGAAGTGTTTAAACAAACAACATGAGGGCTTTTCAAAAACAACAGAGAGACTAATCTGAAATAGCTTCCAATGGCCAAAGGTAAAACAATTTCAGCAGAAAAATTAATAATGTAAAATTGGATTACAACACAAAATAGAAAACAAATACCCACAAGTCCACATTGATATAAATAAGTAATTAAATGAATAATAAGAAATTAATCTGTGCAAATAATTTATATAGATACTCCCTTTCAAGGAGGTGGAGCTTAATTCTCAGCCCTTTAAGTGTATGCTGCACTTAGTGTCTTGCTTACAAACTAAGGAAAGGAGGGATAGAAACTTTACAGTGGAGAAACCCAGCAATTACTACCTCAGCCAGGCAATCAAGATGAATACAATCAGTTATACATCATGCTAATAGAATATATTCTTGATATGAACTGTTGAGAATGACAGTTCACTTTTGTGAGCTTCCTCCCTCAAATTCATAATTTGGTGGACCATAAGAGAAACATCAGACAAACCAAAATTCAAAGGTGTTCTACAAAATATATGACTGGTACTCTGAGAAGCTATCACAGAACAGAGAAAGCTAAGGAGACAGGATGCCAAAGTCCAGTGTGGTATCCTGAATGGGTATCCTAAAAAAAGAGAGAAGAAGAATACGAAGGATAAAACTAGTGAAATCTGAGTAAGTGGTAGTTAGTTAGTAGTTATGCACTGATATGGTTCTTTGGTTATGACAAATGTACCATAGACAGAAACGGAAGTTTCATACTCTGGTGGTGAAAGTATAATATGATACAACCAGTTGGGAAAATAAGTTCATTGTTTTTAAAAGTTGAACTTAAATCTTCTAAATCAAACAGCTGCACAGATCCTAGGTAAAGTATATACTCTCACAAAATATTGTACACAAATGTTCATAGCAGCTTTATTTATAATAGTCAAAATAGAAACAATGAAAATGTCCATGAACAAATAAGTGTATAATTATATTATATCCACAAAATGGAATACTCCCAGCAATAAAAATAAATAAAATATGGTTAATTGATATAGATAGAAGATGGATGGATCTTACAATTTATGCTTAGTGAAAGAAGCCAGAAAAAAAGAATACATATTGCATAATTTTATTTGTATAAAACCAACAAATGTAACACAATTGGGCAAAAAACACATTGTGGTTGCCTGGGGCCAGAGGTGAGTGATGGGTGAATAGGGATAAATTACAAAGACCACATGGAAACGTGTGGAGATGATAGATATGTTCATTTATCTTAATCATGGTGATGTTTTCATGGGTGTATATATATGTCAAAATTCATCAAATTGTACACTTTAAATAGGTGCAACTAATTATGTCAATTATACCTCAATAAAGTTGTTAAAAAATAACTACAGGTGACTCTATATCACAGTTTCTGGAACAATCTTCCCAAGCCCAAGAGACAAAAGATTTTCTTTCCTTAAAAGCCATAAGCCTCTTCCCCATGGCTTCTCAGGATGACTGACATGGGAAATTTGATTTACTTCAAGGAAAACCCTGCCTTCACCTACAGAGATGTGCTCTGTTCCTTTGTCCCTCAAAAGAAAATCAAACAATAATTCAACATCAGAATATTCTCTAATATCTTGGTTATTCATTTTGAAGACCCTACATGAAGCATCAAAAAGACAAGAATAGTCTGAGATCAGCACAATGCATTTTTATATCTTTTTCTGCTCAAAGCTTTGAAAAAGTTTAAATTATTACTTTAGCTAGAATGACCTACTTAAACATATAACTTTATCTATAAATATAATGTTAATTCATATAAATTTTGACTAAAAGCTTCAATATTTCAATTTCAGGTATCTTTTATTTTAACTATTGTCTCAAATTTTATATTTTTATAAACATCATATTAATAAATTTCATTGTATTTCACTCAAAATATTTAATGCTTTTTTGCTAATTTGGAAGCAACTCTCTCAGTGTGTCAGCTAATGTCCAAAAGCACTTTACTGGATATTCCTAAATGGACATTTGTTTATGTATAATTTCTGCTAGAAATTTGTTCTTTGGATTTTCAAAATCCAATCATCATTTTTTTAAAATTTAAGTATAGTTGTATATGAAAATTATGTTAGTTTCACATGTACAATATAGTCATTTGATATTTATGCACCTTACAATGTGATCACCATACTAATTTTAGTAATCATTTGTCACAGGACAAACTTATCACAGTATTATTGACTATATTCTCATTCCCTGTTTCACCCATCTCCCCCACCCTCCCCTCCATAAACCATTTGCTCGATCTCCATTTTCATGAGTCTGTTTTTATTTTGTTTTGTTTGTTCATTTTGTTTTGTCTTGTCTTATTTTTAGATTCCACTAATAAGTGAAACCTAGGTGTTCATCAATAGATGACTGGATAAGGGAGATGTGTTACATATATACAATGGAATATTACACAGCAATAAAAAAGGAATGGACTCTTGACGTTTTCAACAACCTTGGAGGACATAGGGTATGCTATGCTATTTGAAATAAATCAGACAGAGAAAGACAGATATTGTTTGGTTGTACTTATATGTGCAACAAAAGTTTTGATTGTAAGAATAGTCCATGTTTCACCAGGGACATGAATATTCTATTCCCATACTTTGGAAGGTAGAATGCAGTCAATTGATTCATCCTTGGAAATGTATATATTTCTTAAAACTTTTAATTTTGGGGTTTAGCATTCATTTATTGTGCAGCATTCAGTGGCTGAGATAGTCTGCCATGAAAAAAAACAGGTGTTACCAATGACAACATCTGAAGCACTTAATTCCTGCTGCATGACCTTGACTGTGGTTCAACCTGCCCATGTCTTTTGTTAGTAGGTATTTATCATCTATTTTCCTCTATCTTCTTCCAAAAAATTACAGTTTAGCTTTAATTAATTCCACAGTGTCTGTTGAATGCAATTTGAATCTTGAATGATATATGTATATACATGTTCACATCCTTGTTTGTATATTAATGCATATAATGTGTTTTTATTTGGGTCCTGTTAGGTAGCTGCTCTATATTTTTAGAGATCTGCAGTAGTAGAAAGAAGATTTCTCTGAGAGTCTGAGAACATCAAATTATTTGTGTAGTAGCTAAGAGCACGGACTTTGAAGTCAAATTTCTGAGTCTATATTTCTGCTCTATTATTATGTAAGACTTGGAAAAAATTACTAATCATCTCAGCCTCAATTTCTGCATAAATAAATTGGGGATTGTTTTTAACCCTCACTCTTACAGGGTTAACATAAGATTAAAAAAAACTAACCACATCTTCCATATAGTAATTGATATGGCTAGAAATTGAGTCCAGGTTTGTCGGACTTTAAACACTGAGGTTCCTTTCAACATTACATGAATCCTAAAGGTAATCCATGTTTTAGAGAGCTGTTTGTGTGTTAAAAAATGAGACCCTCTTTAGAATGATGTCATTATCAGAATAAATTGATCAATTTTAATACAGAAAATAATTTTCCAAAACTATGTAAGTAAAAGTCTTCCATCTTGTTTCTCTATATGTGACTTCATATTGAAAGGAGAAAGAAGGATGAGGGGAACTTTAGAAAGAAAATAAATACAACATAAAAAACTATGATCAAAGTAAGAGTTTAGCAAATAGAGAAGGCTCCTTGATGACTGGCTCTATGACATGTAAATGAAGGCCAAGAGTCCCTCCTTGATATTTGCACAGCAAAACGTTGTCGGAAAGGTAAGTGCTACCCAACCACTAATAAATCTCAAGTCATAGTAATATTAGGAAAAAGCTAAAAAATGAACTCATTGTTTACTCATGGAAGGAGTACTGCAAATCCTTTTTACAAGTATTTTAATAAATTTTTTCTGCAAATTATTGTCTTAACTATTGTCTATTATATATTTCTGATACTGTAAAAAATGACTTATAACCTTAAAAATCAGTAGTAGTCTTAATTCTTCAAAAGTTACAAAAAATATTTATAACTTTTAAAGGGATTTGTTAAATCTAGGTGCTACTAGTTATTATTTTACATGGCATTCACACAGATATTAAATATTCACTATTTCAATTTATTCATCTATAAAATGGTAATATTGCCTAATTATAATTATAGGTAATAATAATGCCTAATTCAGGAAATGGCTCTGAGGGTAAATAAGTCAAGTAAAGTAAAATGATTGTAGAGATGTCCAACATATAGTAAAGCCTAAAATAATATTTCTAATATTATGCTTGACTCAATAACATTGACAATATCAAGTTACTATTATTATTATTGTTGCTGTTAGTATGAGAAACGGGTGACAACTATAAAGATGTTGCCTTTGTATTCCTGAAACAGCATGTAAAGAGACTGAGAGAGTGTACATCTCTCAGAGAATAAGAAAGAATCAGAATGCTAGTATCAGTTGTTGAATTATTGACTGATTCCTGAATAAAAAGGTAAATGAAGTTGCCTGAGGCATCTTTATGATTCACACTCTAATGAGGATCATGGGCAATGAATAATCAGTGAGCTTATGAAGGCCTACTAAAAAGTTCCACAAAAAGACTTCCTAAGATGGCGGCATAGGAGAATGTGCTGTGCTGCCTTGCACAACCAAACAAGGAAAAAATCAGAAATTCACACAACCAAAAACAGCCAGATCTGAAAGAAAATCGAATCGAGAGGAAGTCCGACAACCAAGGAATTAAAGAAGATACATTCATCCAGTCTGGTGAGCCGGGAGGAGCAGGGCAGAGGGACAGCGCTCCTCGGCGACTCCGTGGTGAGCAGGTGAGCAGACTGCAGGTCCACAGTTGGAGGGGCGGTTCCCGCGTGGCTGCAGCACACCGAGAGATGGGGGTGCCTGACCTAAGCGTGGCCAGCGCCCAGCTCATCCGGACCCAGCGGGGCTGAGACTGGTGGACCGGGCAGGTCTGCATTCGCAGACAGACGGACCAGGAGAGAAAGCAGTGCGCAACCCATCGGCACAGATTGAGAGCAGCTGTGGGGGTGGAGTCGGCGGTGGGAGGAACTCCCGACCTCATAGGAGAGTTCGCTGGGGAAACCCGCGGGGGATTGGAGCTGTGCAGCCCATCCACCGACCCCGGAGCAACCCCCGGAGCCAGCGCAGAGGGGCTCGAATGGCTTGCAGGAGGCCCTGTGGGTGCGGAGAGCGGAGCAGGCGCCCTTGTGCTCTCAGGTCACGGCCCCACAGGCTACGTCACAGCACAACTACCAGGAGTTTCCCTGCCCAGGTGAACCCCAGGGCTCTGTCCCCCTTACAGTAACAGGTGCATGGAGGGAAAAAAAAATGGCCCAAAGAAAGGAACAGATCAAAGCTCCATAGCTACCCGACCAAGAGATAGCCAGCCTATCAGATGCACAGTTTAAAACCCTAGTAATAACGATGCTTACAGAATTCGATGAAAAATTATCGAAATTGCTTGAACAAATGAGGAGAGATATGCAGAGAACCAATAGGGATAAGAAGGAAACTGGGGCTCAAATCAACAGAGTGGACCAGCAGAAAGAAAAAAACATCCAACCAGAAAAGAATGAAGAAATAAGAATTCAAAAAATGGAGGAGGGTCTCAGAAACCTCCAGGACATCTGTAAATGGCCCAACATACAGATCATAGGGCTGCCAGAAGGAGAAAAGGAAATCCAAGGAATTGAAAACTCATTTGAACACATAATGATGGAGAATTTCCCGAAGCTGGTGAAGGAAATAGACTTTCGGGAAGTCCAGGAAGCTCAGAGAGTCCCAAAGAAGTTGGACCCAAAGAGGAACACACCAATGCACATCATAATTACATTACCCAAGATCAAAAATAAGGAAAGGATCCTAGAAGCAGCAAGAGAAAAAGAGACAGTTACCTACAAAGGAATGTCCATAAGACTGTCAGCTGATTTCTCAAAAGAGACCTTACAGGCAAGAAGGGGCTGGACAGAAGTATTCCAAGTCATGAAAGGCAAGGGCCTACATCCAAGAATACTCTATCCAGCAAAGTTTTCATTTAGAATGGAAGGGCAGATAAAGTGCTTCTCAGATAAGGTCAAGTTCGAAAAGTTCATCACCACCCAGCCTTTATTGTATGAAATGTTAAAGGGAGTTATATGAGGTATGGAGGAATATCAACAGGGGAGTGGTAGGGGGAGAGGGTGGTAACTGGGCACAGAACAAGTAGCATAAATGAGAGGTAGACAACAGACAGGGGGAGGTTAAGAATAGTATAGGAAGTGCAGGAGCAGAAGGACTTATGTGTATGACCTATGGACAAAACTAAAGGGTGGGGAAAGGCGGGGTAAGGGGGTGGGGAGCAAGAAGGGGGGGAAAGTGGGACAACTGTAACACCATAATCAATAAAATATACTTAAAAAAAGTTCCACAAAAAGTTTTTTGCTCTCTGGTATAATCTTTATCAGTTGTTTTAAATACTTTCAAACTAAGTTTCTTGAATATGTATATATGAGGTATGTCAGGAAAAATCCTAGCCATTGTTAATACAATGAGAATGATCTGTGTGACATCAATGTAACCTGGCAGCCAAGGAGAGTGGACTGGAATGTGCATGTGTGAACAATGACAACTTCACTGTAGTAGTCAGTGGGGTCTATAGATGCCAATGAGTGAGCATGTATATTGTGTGGCTGTCACATTCAAAATGACTGAGTAAATAGAGCAACAAATCTTCACCAAATTTTGCACTAAGCTTGAACCATGCACTAAGCTTGAACAATAGTTTCCACCATGGAAACTATTCAGATGATTCAGAAAGCTTTCAGGTATGATTCAGTGAGTACAGCACAAATAAAAGTGTGGCAAAAACACTTCAAAGATGTTTCAGAATCTGTTGAAAGTGATCCATGTTCTAGAAGACCTGCAACAAACAGAGCACCTGAGAATGTTGAATGTGTATGGGCTGCAATCAACAAAGATAGGCAACTGACATAGTGAGAACTAGAAGCTGATCTGCAGATTCCCAAAAGTACTTTGTTCAATATTTTGACTCAGGATCTTGACATGAAATGTGTCATGTAAAATTCATTGTGTGGCTTCTGCTACCATAACAGAAGGAACATCGTGCTGCAGTTGCTTATGATGCTGGCAGAATTGTGGAGGTCCCAGGGAGCCTACTTTGAAGGGGACTGAGGCATCATTGTCCTATGTACAATATTTCTTGTATCTTGTATCTTCTTCAATGTCTCTATTTTTCATATTACATGGCTGGATACTTTCTGAACAGACCTTGTCATATGTATGCATGTATAATACATATACGTTATAACAGGTGAAAACCCCCATTAAGAAATATGGTGCTTTTCAGAAGTCAATTAGAAATGACAACCCATGGAAGATGTATGTATTAGGAAAAGATGCTGTTTAGAAGGAGAATCATTGATCTCTCCCACCAAGGCTATAAATTCAGGTTTCTTATACACTGTGTTTTCTGGATATAAAATAGATTTAATTTGGTTGTTTAATAAAAAAAGCAATATGATAAAAAATATAAATCACTAGTTATCCTTGAAATGAGATAATTTTCAAAATCAATAATTAATAGTAAAAATACCTAATAATATCAGTGGTTTAGATTAATGTGAATCTCCTAAACATAAATTATTATAGGTGTAATTACAATAAGCTTATTCCTTCCTTCCTATTTTGTGGATATGATACTAGTACTTAGATATAATAGCTATTTTATTACAATGATGGTTATTTTATGAAGTTATTAGCTTTTGTTAAAATTTTTTGGCTCCTTTAAAAATCTGAATATGCTCTCTTAAAACTATTCAACAAATAAAAATCTCTTCTCAAGCATGATTAGCAAATATGAATTTCACAGTTAAATACATAAAATAATTATTACATCCAATGGTCATGAGGGACATGTTTTAAGAGTATACTAATTAGCAGGGGGATAAGATGGCGGCGAAGTAGGAGGGAGTGAGATTGGCTTCCTCCAGCCCACTGGTGGGATATCTGGCTGATTTTCTGAGGAGCGGAGAGATCGCCCAGATTTATTTCAGGAAGAGTGGCAAACAGGATTGCGCATAAAACTGAAAGATCAGCTGGTAGGGAGTCTGCTTCAGAGGGAAGGGACTCGTGGGGAGCTGGGAGGTCTGCAGATCCAGTAGCAGCAGCTTCCTGGTTTGTTCCAGGATCTGTGGGAGGGAGCTGGATTGGGGTGTGAGAGTTGCCAAGCAGGCACACGTGTCTTTTGGGAGAGCCTTGGTCCCCAGCAGTCCAGAGGTCAGTGTGTACCTGGGGAATGGTCTGCACAGGCCGGCGATCCCAGCGGGAGGAATTGGAGATTGAACTGAAAGGGAGACCCAGGTCCAGAACTCCGGGGACCAGGCGCACACCCGGTGAAGCCAGTCAGAGGCGGCTGGGGGTGGTGCCCAACCGGGTGCCCAGGCTTGTGGCTTGCAAGCCCCAAATCTAGAGACAAAAGGGGACAACAAATACAGGGGCACGGAGCTCATTCTGGGAGGGCCTGAGACACAACCCAGCAACTGTGATTGGAGACCTGCGCTGCAGACTCCCTCCGTGGGAGAAAAACATCGAACCCCACTGAAGGGAGACACGGACCTCACAAATTCTGACTTAGAGTGGGGATCAGACAGCCCAGAGGAGGTGCTGCGAATTCCTAGCAACTCGGCTAGAGGCAGGATTGCAGCTAAGAGTGCAGCCAAGGAAGAAAGCCGGAGAAGTCTGATATCTTCCCAGCCTGACGCAGCCCTGACCAGACACTGTTGAAGCCAGCCAACAGAAGTCTTTTTTTTTTCTTTTTTTCTTCTTTCGTTTGTTTTCTCTTTGTTTCTTTGTTTGTTTTTCCCCACCCTTCTTCCTCTCTGTCCTTCTATATTTTTAACTCCTTCTACCTTACCTTCATATGGTATTCCTAGTTTTATCTTCTTTTTATCTCATATTTTTTATTATATTTTATTTTATGTTATTTGAATACTATTTTTTCTTTATCTTCCTTTTTCCTTTTCTTTTGCTTTCTTTTCCTTCTTTTACTCTCTTCCCCTCTCTTCTTTATCCACAGGTGAGACACTGAAACCTGGAATTGTGAAGAAAATAGAGTGGGACCCAAACAAGAGTCAGCCCCAAAAACAGAGACAGTGACACAAAATTAACTTCGCTGCTCCAGAGAACTTGACAGATCAATTTAAGAATCAGAGGCTAGCAAGAAGAATCCCACAAACAATGGGAAGACAAAGAAACAATCCCCAAATGAAAGGAAAGCAGGAAGCCCCAGAAAGAATGATAAAAGAAACAGAGGCAAGCCAACTATCAGACATTGAGGTCAAAGCATATGTTATCAGGTAGCTCAAGAAACTCGAGAAGCTTGATGAACTCAGAGAAAACTACCAGAAACTACAGGGAAACTATAATGAACTCACTGAAAACTATGTCAACATGAAAAAGGAAATAGAAACTATTCACAAGGGCCAAGAGGAAATGAAGAATACAATATCTGAACTGAAGAACACAATAGAAGGAATCAAAAGTAGGCTTGATGAAGCAGAGGATCGGATCAGTGAGTTGGAGGACAAGGTTGAAAAAAGCACCCAAAAAGAGCAAGCACAGGAAAAGAGGCTCAGAAAGAATGAAGAGGTATTAAGAGAAATGCAGGACAACATGAAACGTAACAATATTCGTATTATAGGGATACCAGAAGGAGAGGAAGAGCAGCAAGGGATGGAAAACCTGTTTGAAAAAGTAATGATGGAAAAATTCCCTAATCTGATGAGAGAAAAAGCCATACAAATCCAGGAAATACAGAGAGTCCCAATTAAAAGGAAACCTAAGAGGCCCACTTCAAGACACATCATCATTAAAATGGCAAAATTCCAGACAAAGAGAGAATCCTAAAGGCAGCTAGGCAGAAACAGAAAGTAACATACAAGGAAACCCCAATAAGGTTAGCAGCTGACTTCTCAATGGA